>BRDA01035029.1:271-28639 GCA_036984385.1 Crenuchus spilurus | reverse complement strand
TTATTATTTTTTTTTTTTTTTTTCATATGTGCACATGGTTTTGATATACAGTAGAACTTCGGTTATTGTTTGCCCTGGTTAACATACAATTTGGTTATCATTGACTTGTTTTGGAGATATTTTGTCACCATTATCATTCATCCACCCAGTTTATGTCAGCATGCCCATGTGACTCACCTCTAATTTCATGAAAACAAAGCATCCACCTATGCATTCATCATTCATTCTGACTTTGTTTCTCATTGTTTATTATTGACCACCCGTACCGGTGCTAGGCATGAGGGTGCACTAAGCACAAATGCTGTAGGCTGGACCACACTGGCACGCTCTAAAACAGATCGTAAACCCATAAGAGTGATGTTAAATGTTAATTTATCCTGTTTTCTGTATGTAGAACTATAGTTATTTTATATAAAATATATTATTGTTAATATTTTGGAGTGTCTGGAACAAATGAGCTGGATTTACATTATTTCTTATGAGAAATAATGCTTCAGTTATCATTCGTTCTGGTTATCATCAGGCACTTTATAACAGATTAATGGTGAAAGCCGAGGTACTGTAAGCCACTGTATTTTCTGTGATATATTTTCTTTCAAAACATATATCTTTGTACATAAAGTGCTTCTTACCATTATGGCTGAAACAATTCTTAAAACTTCATTGCATATGGGTGGGGCTAAACTGCTATAGGTTGAATAGGCTGATAAAAGAAAATGTTGATTCTTATGACATCACAAAAACAATTAAATTAAATCAGGTTGCTTTCTTTCCACATATGGACTGGATATGAAGGTGAAGAATTCAACTTTGGACCAAAGTGTTGGAGTTGAAGGGTTAAAGTATTGGCCTGAGGTCCTTCTGAAAAACATTACCTCAGCTCAGGAGCATGCACGACGTTATCTGAGATCTAAGCAAAGGAACTAAGAATAAAGCTGCATATTGCTTTAGCCAGTCACTTTTTTAGCAATGTGGCGGACATCTACAAGCCAAGAATGAGGCATTGACAGAATTGAATCGTTGTGGCTGAAGAGAGGAAAGAGCAGATTGAAAAGCTACATCTGTGGCAGAGTTGCATAACTCTCAAGGACCTTGCTCCACAAAGTGTGTAGGATGCCTTGTTTATTGCTATCAAAGGCAGGGACGTGACCCAAGAAAGCCCCACAATCACGCAACCATGGTTATGCAGGCCTGCTCGATCCTCCACTGAAGTGTGTGCTTTTCTCTGAGAGTCGAGGCAGAATGATTGTGATTTGTGACGAGGCGGCGCTTGCTGGCTAAAAGAGAGGGAGACGAGTGTGTATGGAGATTGGAGAGAGAAACTCAATCGCAGGGTGGAGTGGCCCAGATAGCGCTAGCCTCCTTCAGCGCTCCTTTCAGAGGGGGACGAGGCCTCTCCGTCAACGTCAGCGGCATTATGGTGCAAGCCCGCAGATTTTCAAGGGGTCTTGATCTCAATTTTGATCACATTCAAAATGTTTAAAATCCAATTTTGAAACAAAATTGAGCCTTTGAAGTGTGACTAATTGTAACTACCAGCCATAATTTATGGAGAGCCATTTCTCGTTTCTTCTTAAATCTCCACCCCCTTCTTTTTGGCCTTCTTATTTATTTATTTATCTATCATTTTTTAAACAGAGGAAGGGCCATACATTGCTGCTATTTTCATGCTAATACCGTGGGAGGGCCCTCCGCAGTGCTAAATTTCGCTACTTATTAACTCTGAGACTTTGAAGTTTCATTGTTCTCATAACTCGGGTTTCCCAGGACAGATGCCACTGCTGCAAAAAGAAGAATTGGAACCCAGCATGGACTGCCTGATTTGGAGATAGCGCCAACAATACCACTTACAATGCCCAATGACGCTAAAGCCGGAGGCTGGACAATTGCTAAATCTCCGGATTCCAGCCACATAGTTTGGACTTTGGCTCTTCCAAAGTGACAAAGAGCCAAAGATAACTTATGTGGTTGCACAACAGAGAACACTGAAGTCCTTTTCTGCACAAATAATACAAACGACTGATACCTTGATGACAGCTTGAGAGTCCTCTAATCAATAAATCTGATCATTCATATTATGATACTATTATAACAATATTGTAAGAATAATTATATCTATTCAGTACTCATCATTTCAAAATGTTTTATTTAGTCAAAGTGTCCTATTGCATTGGAAAATACAAAAACCAGCCACTTCATTAAGACCACCTCGTTCTGTCCACTCATTGTCTATTTTATCATTTTATCCACTTATGCAAATCCACTTATTACAGACTGTTTATCTGTATACATTGTTAGCCTCTTTTCACTTGTTCCTCAATGATCAGGACCCCCACAGAGCAGTTATTATTTGGGTGGTGGATCATTCTTAGCATGACAGTGACAATGATGTGGTGGTGGAGTTTTAAACATCACTGCTAGACAGAGAATAGTCTACCAACCAAAACCCATCCAGCCAACAGCGTCCTGTGACCACCAGTAAAGGACTAGAGTATGACCAACACAAACTGTGCAGCAACAGATGAGCTACTGTCACTGACTTTACATCTACAAGGTGGACCAACAATGTAGGTGTATCTAACAGAGTGGACAGTGAGTCCTGTGGGCATCCTGTTTATTGAAGGATAATTAAATGAGGCCAACAAAGTGTGCAGAGAAACTGATGGACTACAGTCTTATACATTAAGTGGAGCTGATAAAATGGACAAGGAGGTGGTTTTAAAGAAGTGGTTGGTTGATATAATTTCAATGAGAAGTCTAAAGAACCTTCAACTTTCCTAGAACCATCTGTCTAAGCCAAGAACCATTTAGGAAACTTTATTTTTAGTAGTGCTAGATTGTTCCTTCATGTCTTCTACTAAGGATGCTAACAATGAACAAAGGCTTGAAGAGGTCAGTTAAGTATTATATAAATGACGTCATGCTAACTCATGTTGACAACTGTCCACTGAAAGGCATATAAGCATGTCTGGGTGAAGTATTCCTGCTTCCTGTGTAACCTGCTTTCTTTGACCATTGAACCAAGCTGGCAAGGAAGGAACAATAACATGACTCATCTTAGATGCCAGCAGGATCATCTTCAGTGGTAAACTGAGTGAAAAGGTGTTTTCATTGGATGAATGCATTGTAGGACAAATGAGGCACCACCTGCATTCTTTTCCTGTCCAGGCAAAGCCTTGTCGCTGTACAGGAACGACCTCATCATTGCATGTCCACGGAGGTCGATTGGGTTCACCACCCACTCACCGTCCACAGCTCATCTCCATTCTGCATATTCAGTTGATGTGCTGGCATATTCATTTGGCATGTAAATACGCAAATTTCCCCCGCTGATTCACTTCCTGCCAATAATGGCTTAGTGCCAGCATTGGCCAACGCAGTGTAGCATCCTCTCTCCCTCCTTTTCAAATTTGGTGCCTTTGCACAGAATGCTCATTCACTCCAGCTTGTTTCACCCAACTTCAAGATTCAAGTTTATTTTGGCTGGAATTCACTGTATCTATTTTGAGAAGAAGATGCAGCTGGCATTTCCTCAGAAATGAGCAGAATCAATATTACATGCTGATGACTAAAT
Organism: Crenuchus spilurus; assembly: GCA_036984385.1. Taxonomy (NCBI): domain Eukaryota; kingdom Metazoa; phylum Chordata; class Actinopteri; order Characiformes; family Crenuchidae; genus Crenuchus; species Crenuchus spilurus. The sequence goes on along the minus strand of BRDA01035029.1, from coordinate 25,065 downwards.
TCTGCTTTCGGGGGGAAAAAATAAGTTAATAAGCAGAGGACAAGACATACCAGAGTCACAATGAAATGTAAGTCCCATCCACATATCCACAAATGTTGCTGCATCACATACTCAGTCTCCTATCGTAGAAGAGTGAGGTAGGATAGCATCACAGATTTTTGGTTTTAGTGTCTCTCACAGGTTGTTGACAGTTCGCTTATAGGCTTTAGTACACCTGCTACATACAAAGTAGTAGGGTTGAGCCGAATACTCATTTCAAACGAGTATCCAGTACGGATAAAACATTTGTGACAAGTACAATCATGACACGAGTAAAACTCGTCAATATCCATGAAAATCCTCATTGGGTAACTGACTGTCTTCACAATCTGTGATAGGCCAGTCACACAGAGCACCCGCCCCTCCTTTCACAGAAACCTCTCTGCCAGAGCTGTGCCGCAGTCTCGCTTAAAATAATGTGCTGATTTAAGCCCCACCCACTTCCGGTTAAACCACGCCCGATTTAGGTTTAGGCCCCGCCCACCCCGAGTACAGACACGGATAAAGATAATTTAGATGGTTGAACAGATACAGATACAGATACAGATAGTGGTGTACACTCAGATAGCGCTCATCCCTACAATGTAGCATTTTCTACACATTCTGACCTTCCTTCCACAGGAAATTATGTAAAAGCCACTTTTCTTTATAACATCTGTGCCTTAAACTTTTGCAAGGTCAACTCCTGTACTGCATGTGTTCAGCTCTGTATATCTTACATCACTGAGCTTGGTGGTTTCAGTTCTATCAGGTTATAATTATTTATGATTTAAACATAATTTTTAAAATCCAACTTTATCCAACCTTTTTTTATTTTTAGAATGTGTTAAAGACCAGAAATGCAGGAATGGATGTATATAAACAAATGAAATAAAGTTGACCAGACAAACATGACATGTCTTGGGTTCATACCATCTGCAGTGAAATAAAAGTCAAGTAAATTTAAGAAACAGTGCCTTTTTAATTTTACATACTGTCCCAAGTTTGTCTTATTAAAGTATTGTTGGCTTGGATGGGGACTGGTTTTTAAAATTGATGGGAAAAAGTTTCAAGACAAACTCTTACACAAAGATCACAATACAGAAAAGACTTGCTTGGTAAAGAAAATACAAGCTGTTTACATCATGTCCCACTAAAACTATTTCCAATATCAGCTCACTGGTGTGATGGTGTACTTCTATATACCTTGGCTGCTTTGTTTGGATTTGTACATGTAATCCTCTTTGCGGCTTAGAATGACACAAAGTCAGAACACCTTTAAGTCTTTGAATGCCTGGTAAAGAGAGAGGGGGGGGGGTAGATACAGCCAATATTATCCTCCCTTTCAGCCTTGTTCATCAGATATAATATCTAATGCACAGATTTTTACACCAAACTCTTGACCATCAATTAATAATAGGCCTGCAGTCATATGCTCTTAGCACTTCATGATGTGTTTGATATCAGAGCTTTCGATCCAAAACAGCTAGGTGCACCTGAGGTGGGAGCCATATTGCCTTTGGTCTAGTTCTGCTCAATGCAAGCAGAGGGAATTGTATGTATGAAGCGGGCCCTGGGCCAACATTAAATAAAGACCATATTGAAATAGTAGGCTGACGGTTGCTACTATTTTTAGACATAAAGTAAGACTGCAGTTTTAGTACACATATGAAAGGGCCAGACTGAAGGCTTTGCTATAAGGCCAGACATTACAGATGAATAGGATCATTGTTTTAACATAAGAAATATCACAATTAATATTTAGCAGTTGATCACTGATGTTCAAAAAATTCTATTGTACAATTCCACAAAACTTATATATGCAAATGAGACTGCCTATTTGCATATTTTAAAACCTAAAAATGTAGCTTTTAGATGATGTTAGAACTAAAATGTTTACCTCATTGTGAACACATGCTCAAGGGAAAGAATTTTACACAACAGGTGGATAGAATCTCATTGCTTTTTTTAGTTTTATTTGAGAAAGCAATGTGTTCTCATTCTAAACCATTTTAGTCATTTTGAAGTAAAGTGGAGGAAATAATTATTTGATCCCTTGCTGATTTTATAAGTTTGCCCGCTTACAAAGATATGAACAGTCTATCATTTTAAGGGTATGTTTATTTTAACATAGAGAGATAGAATATCAAAAAGAAAATCCCGAAAATTACATTGTATAAAATATATACATTTATTTGTATTTTGCAGAGAGAAATAAGTATTTGATCCCCTACCAATCAGCAAGAGTTCTGGCTCTCATAGACCTGTAGGTTTTTCTTTAAGAAATCCGCCTATTCTGCAATCATTAGGTGTATTAATTGCACCTGTTTGAACTTGTTACCTGAATAAAAGACACCTGTTCCAGCCATGACCCATCCTCAGTGCTCTTACTGAGGGATGGAGGTTGTTGGTGTAGTTCTAATTTAAGCTAATTTCTCAACCTCCTCATGATCAAGGATACCTCACAAGGTGAGATTTTGTATGGAACCCCAGATTGAGGTTGACTGACAGTCATTTTGTATTTCTTCCACTTTCTTACGATGGCACCAACAGTTGTCTTCTTCCCACCCAGCATCTTACTTATGGTTTTGTAGCCCATTCCAGCCTTGGGCAGGTCTATGATCTTGTCCCTGACATCCTTAGAAAGCTCTTTGGTCTTGCCCATGCTGGAGTGGTTAGAGTCTGATTGATTGAGTCTGTGGACAGGTGTATTTTAAACAGGTGACAATTTAAGACAGCTGTCTTTAATGCAGGTAACAAGTTGATTAGGAGCATCTAATTGGTCTGTAGGAGCCAGAACTCTTGCTGATTGGTAGGGGATCAAATACTTATTTCTCTCTGAAAAATACAAATAAATGTATATATTTTATACAATGTAATTTTCTGCATTTCCTTTTTGATGTTCTATCTCTCACTGTTAAAATAAACCTACCCTTAAAATTATAGACTGTTCATATCTTTGTCAGTGGACAAAATCAGCAAGGGATCAAATAATTATTTCCTCCACTGTATGTCATAAATGTTTCTGTTAAATAAATATAAATTATGAAATATTGTTCAGAAAAAAGTAGGATATACCATATTTTTTGTGAATAATCCGCGTACCCAAACATTACAAGAAAAAAATACTTTTGCTTCAGTAAGTGTTCAGAACATTAAATGAAACATGTATAAAATTAGATAAAAACAGAGGCACATGCCACGTGCTCCACAGGGGGGAGGGTCTACAGTAGTAGGGTGGGGAAATCAAAGAACAGCTTTTAGGCACAATTTTTTAAGTGCATAGATAATTTGTTTATATATGGTAAAATCTACAGTTTCATCAATAAAGCTATTTCTAACACAGCTTTTGGTTCTAAAAGTGTTTAAAAGCTGATTTTATTGAGAAATGGCTTTAAAAATCAGCTCGGCTTTACCCAGTGAGATCTCAGACTACATGCTGTCATACTTGGAATAATGTCATTATTACAAAGGAAATCTACATATTTGGATACTTGTATGGGTGGCACGGTGGCTTAGTGGTTAGCACGTTTGCCTCTCAGTGCTGAGGTCTTGGGTTCGAGTCCCCATCTGAGTGGAGTTTCCATGTTCTTCCCGTGTCTGCGTGGGTTTCCTCCGGGGACTCCGGTTTCCTCCCACAGTCCAAAAACATGGAGGTCAGGTGGATTGGGTACTCTAATTGTCTAAATTGATTGATTGGCGCCCTGTCCTGGGCTTAGTTGAGTAGTGTAATGCCCTGCCCTGCTCCCAGTGAGGGGGTAGGGGACTAACCGTGACCCTGATAAGGATTAAGTGGGTGTGATATTGGATGGATGAGATCATGTGTTTGTGGGTGGAGTCTTCATAAATGTTGCTAACTTTGAGAATTGCAGTTAGAATTGAGTGGACGCATGAACAAAAAACCCCAGAAATAATCATATTTCTATTGCATTTTTATCTATTTTATGAGTACAGTATAAGAGAAGACATGTTATAGATGAAATTTATCCAAAAGATCTGAAAAATTGCTGATGGGAACTTTGGACATTTATGCTGTAGTCTCATCACTGTTGTATTAATATTATTTAAGTGTATTGAATCCAGACATTACTTCCTGTTCTTTTTGATATTCTTCAGATTATAGTTATTTCAGCTACGTGGAAAAGAAAAACTAATTTATTCAAAACTTCAAAACCTGAATTTGCTGTCCAAGTGGAATTTGGTGGCTCGGTAGAGAATTCATGTTTGGTGGTCTTCTGCAGTACTATGGTAGATATTTCATGGAGGAGTCAAATGTCTTTCCAGAATCTTACAAGCTTTCCACATTGGGAACAAAACTGCATCCTGTGAAACCTGAGAGATTGTATTTTAGCAGCTCTTAGCTTGCTGACACAGAACTAAAAACAGCCCAGAAAACCAACACTTCCATGGGTTTACTCTGTGCAGAAGCAGTTAAGGATGGGTGTCAAAGCAAACAGCCAATTTGAGAGCGAAGACGGCACAAACACAGCCCAACCCTGCAGTCACACACACACACACGAGTGTGTGGAAGATCTGACAGTTTGCACCTCTCCATATGTTCCGCAGCTCTGGCTGCTAGGCACTTCGGGAGCTGCTAAAAGCGACTCTCTCTCCAGTCTCGACGAGCCGTCTTGACATTCCTGGGCCGCCAGATCTGGAGGATAAGCGCCTCTTTCCCTCCTCCTTCCGATAGCTATCAGCCCTCTCCGACTCTGTCTCCACCAGGCAAGCTTTCTCTGATGTTCCCCTTTGATTAGCATAGCCGTGGAAGCCAGGGCTGGCAGTGGGTCTGGTGGGGGTTGGTGGGTGTGTGGGTTGTCTGAGGGGTCTTTGTGCCATCGCATGCTGCAGGCAACCCTTGAGAGAATTGAGAATTCCTGGGTCTCGCCTTCTCCGCCTACTGCATCTCTGTCTTTTCAATTACAGCACCCCTCCCTTTAGTCCTCCATGTTGAAAAAAGAGACAAACATTGACCCTGTTAAGTAGAAGGGGAACCATGCTCATAATTGAAAACCTCCCCCATTGAAAAACATGACTCCAGTAAGATCAACATTCAACATCTAAAGGAAGAGGAACTTATGCTAACACATGCTAGCAGTTGCTATTTGTATGTAAATGATCCTGCAGATCTTAGCATAAGCAATTAACAAATAAGTAAACAGTAGCAGAAGCATAGGTTCAACATCAATGTAAGGAATAATTTATGGGGACTAATACAAAAGGGCAGTTTTGCTACACTACTGTTAATTATGTGTATAAATTTCCATTGAAAATAAAATGCTACATCCCTTACTGATGTGTATATAGGACATGATTAGTCTCGTATTTTCTTACACAGTTTCATACACATACTACAGCACATACTACAGAGATGTTATTGCAAACAGTAATAGAGATGCCCTGAGTGTCATTAAATGATGGATGGTCGTGGAGGATGATGTAGGGTGGGGTATCCCTTTTTCATGAACATTGATGATGGCAACCCCTATGCATATACCTGATCACTTCCCAGATAGCATGAATACTTGGGCCGAGCTTGTCTGGTACTGAGACTAGTCATCAGCCAGCAGTAATTGGTGTTGATTACGCTCAGTAACCAGTGTTGGTAAAAGTGGTTCAGGCTGGCAGTCACATTACACTTGGCAGCCAGGTTGGTATCAGGGTCTCTGGCTGATTCCCATGTACACTGACATGATCCAGATGCGTTTTTTATATAATCAGGCCAATTATGTTTGAGCAATAGATAGAATAGAGTTAACCAAAGAAATGAGGCATTACTAAACCCTACAACATTGCTTAATTCATTAAATAATATTATAAGTTAAATAAAATATAACCAACTATAATGTTATTAGTAATAAAATATAAATCGTAGAGCACATATATATCTGAGCCAAACGTAGGTTGAGCATTGGAGCTAGTGCATTAAGTATCACAATGCCTCATTTGGCCTGGATATGGCCTGAGCATATGGACCAAAATCAGACCTAGATTTAAGTGAAACTGGGTCGATGTGATTCCAGCTCAACATGGCATATTCGGGCTGGAAGTGGCCCAAGTGATTTCTGCAAAAATGTAATTTTACATGAATAAATATAAGGAATAATTTATCAGATTGGAGAGCTAATGCCACAGGGCAGTCATGCTAAGTTCTCGTTGGGGTTGTTGATATTTATGTGAATGTGCTCTTAATGTTGAGGTAACCAAATAACAAAGAACTTAAACAGTAAGATGTACTGCTTGTTGCTAATCTCTTGTTAGTAGTTGTTAATTGTACAAAAATTATCACTGAACACATACACCAATCAGCCATAACATTAACACCACCTCCTTGTATCTACACTCATTGTCCATTATATCAGCTCCACTGACCATAGGTGCACTTTGTAGTTCTACAGTTACAGACTGTAGTCCAACCAGCAGGTACAGAACCTTGTCATAACATTGTGTCAATGCTGCAAAAACATTGTCATAACATAACGTCATTGTGCTTGCTGGGCATCTGTTCCTCCGTCTCTCTGTAGCCGCCTTTCACCCTGTTTTTCAATGACTAGGACCCCACACAGCTGGTATTATTTGGGTGGTGGATCATTCTCAGCACTGTGTTGACACTGTCATGGTGGTCGTGTGTTAGTGTTTGTTGAGTGGATAAGACAGCAGAGCTGCTGATGTGTTTAAACACCTCAGTGTCACTGCTGGAGTGAAAATAGAGTTTTAACCAGAAATGTCCACCTAACAGTGTTTTGTGAGCAGCACCTGTGACCACCATTGAAGGACTAGAAGATGACCGACACAAGCTATAGAAACAGATGAGCTACTGTCTCTAACTTTACGTCTACAAGGTAGAACAACAAGGTAGGTGTGTCTAATAGAGTGGACAGCGAGCTAATATAGTGTTTAACATCTCCAGCAGCTCTGCTGTGTCTGATCCACTCACACCAGCACAACACACACTAACACACCAGCACAACACACTAACACACCACCACCACATCAGTGTCACTGCCGTGCTCAGTATGATTCACCACTCAAATAATACCTGCTCTGTGGGAGTCCTGATCAGTAGTGGTGTGCGATACTGGAAGATTTGGTATCGATCCGATACCAAGTAAATACAAGGCTGGTATCACTGATACAGATAAAGATTTTAAATAATTAAGGTGGATTCATTATCAAATGGCTAAATCTGAATGAATTTCCATGGCCTTTAAGTGTGTTTGTGATTTTTCTTTTGGTTTATTAATGAGTTAAAATCCAGGACAGAATTTGGACAAAATTTATACATAAACAGATTATTATACTATTATTATATTATTATATTATTACTTTATTATTATAATAAAAGTTATGCCATAAAACAGTAACAAAAAAAAAATCCCCATACATTGCCATGTCTGCATTTTTTCTTATATAAACAAAGTGCACTTTTTTTTTTTTTTTAAGAATTTTTTTTTTTCAGGTAATGTGTTCAGAAACTACAATACAAAAATAAAGTGTAAATAACTAAACAACCCCCAACGCCTTGAGCTCAAAGAAAAATTCCCAGAAGCCCCCCTGTGGGCCCTGTCTCCTTTGCAGAACAGGGGGTTTGATTTTTATTCAGGAACAGTATCATTTAAATAACTTGTTTCAATGAGATAAATGTATTATATCACAGTCTTACCATAACTTATGGTTTTTGAGTCGGCTAACATAACAAATGACCAGTTTCATTTTGAATATGAATATTAATATTAATATTAAAATGACTAAATTAATATTTTCACCACTATTATCAGCCTTGATATTCTCTGACTAGCTCTGTGTTTTCTTTTGCATGATTTTTCACACATTTGCTTGTATAGATGTGTTACCACTGTATCGTAAGTCTTGTTGATAGTGATATTTGGAGCAATCCGCCCACCACTACTGATCATTGAAGAACAGGTGAAATGAGGCTAATAAAGTATGCAGAGAAACAGATGAATTACAGTCTGTAATTGTAGAAAGTGCAGCTATATGCTCAGTGGAGCTGATAAAACAGACAATTAGTGTAGATTAAGGAGGTGGTGTTAATGTTATGGCTGATTGGTGTATGTGTTCACTGATCATTTGTGTACAATTAACAACTGCTAACAATTCAGTGGAGCTGATAAAACAGACAATTATTATAGAAACAAGGAGGTATTTTTCACATTATGATATATAACACACAGCTACTTGCGCTAGCTAACTAGCATTTATCAGAAGGAGAGCTGGATGTTCAGATTAGCTAACTGTTAGCCTTAGGCTATACGCTCAATGCTAGGATTCTTTCAACCCTGGGTTTTCAGTCAGTCAGTCAACATTGTGAAGTGCAAGAAGATAAGACAAAATACATGCTATTTAAAAATCACTTCATCCAACAAAGGCTTTATCAACAATGACAGTGAGGTTTTGGTCTGTCTGGACTATGTACTTTGCTGTGGCACCAAAAAGGGCTTTTTAAAGCCTGACTAGCAGTTAGCTAAAGGGGCTTTCATGATTTAAAAATAGATGAGATGATGGCTTAGGCATTGGGTGGGCATCTAGTTCACAGGTTGTCTCACTGCTTACAAATGTGTTGTTTATTTGTGATCTGCATAATACGAAATCATGCAAGGTAGCTTTGTCTAGCTGTCTACCGAACATCTGCGTATATAGAGGCCGTTGTTCAGATTGTTTGTTTAAGGGCATGTAAAATGGAGGGGGTTGGACTTGAGGTCAAACAGTGTGGCTAAAAGCACTTTAGAAAAGCCTCTGGCAGCTCTTCACACTCCCTTTTATGATTTTATTGCACTTCCATTTAGATACGACCACAACTTTCACACATAACCCCTCAGCAGCTTAGCAGCTGTCAGGTCCTAAAGCTCTGTCAAAGAAGCCTTACACATTTTGCCCCTCCACGTGATTAATTCATGAGCAAGGGCTGCTTGGTTACACTTTTTTTTGCTGTTTCTGCACAATGAATAATATTGTGAAGAGAGCAAAAAAAAGAGCCTTTGGATTGGTCATCGAATTTGAGCGCCATCTCACTTTTTCATGAGCATCGCAGATTACGGAGCCGTAAGGAACCTGCTAACCTGTGTCAAAATGTAGCAGATGAAACAAGCAGTCAAGATGTATGCCAAGTGGTTCGACAAGCTAAGATGATGACTTGGGCATTGGGTGAGGGCCTGTGTACATCCCCGCATATCTGTCAGAAGCGTAACTAGGCTATATTCATATTTCATGGCCATCTCTACAACCTGTCCAAGCCTACAATGATTAATCCAAGAATCCTTTCATCGAGTCATGAAAAATGCATGAGGACCCACTGAATGACTCGGTTCAACTTGTGGGCAGATGGGCATAGCTCACTCTCTCTCTCTCCAGCTTTAATTCAAAAGAGGCTCGCCCATGCTGCCATCGCATGACAGCCTCCTGGACGCTGTGATTGATTTGCTTGCGTTTCTAAATAGAAGATAAAAGGAAAAGCAATCAAGAATACAATACTAATACTCCTAGTTCCTTTGAAGTTTTTGAAGCTGATGTGTCTTGCATGCATTTGACAATCCTTATCATGCTATTTTGAAACAGCATTTTTCCAGAAAGGCTTCTAAACAAGTGACCTTTGCATGAAGAATGGAGCATTAGCCAAAAATTTGACACTGAGCCTATTTTTTTTTTTCATGATTTTCACACACCAAAATCTCCTGGCCATCCACGTCCTCTGAAAATGTCAGGGCTGTTCAGATTTAAATACATAGCATCAGTTTCAGTCACCCTGCTTTTTTACCCTTTAACTTTCAACACTAGAGTTTTCCATCAGCAGCTCCAAAAAAAAAAAAAAAAATCCTAAAATCCACCATGTTATGGTCTCGGAGGAAATGTAATAGTATCTTTGCTGGGGATCCTGCTTAACTCTGAAGGAGTTTTTCTTCCAAAACTTGTTCTTCAGAGCGGCCAAAAGGAAGTGGGTTTCTCATCAGGGAATAAGAGCAAGGACTTTATAGCCCCACTACTGCTTCACACAACAAATTCAGTTTATTCCTCCATTTAATGCACTTACAAGAGGCAGAGCCATCCAGCAGTCAAGATGGCTTTCAAAGACGTCAAGTGATTCCCAAGAAATAACCACTTTGGCTTTGTTTCTTTTCAGATCCAGTCACACAGGTCTCAATATATTCTGTATTTGGCTTATATTAGAATCCAGATCAGATCCCGCCTGCACTTCCCAGGGGATACACACCGCTGCAACTTTAACTTGAAGCTTGGCAAGAGAAAAGAAATGGACACTGGTTCTCTAGTTTTGGTGTGGGTCATAATCTCTACTGCTAACTTTTAAACTCTTAAAAGTTTCAGTTTCTGCTGGTGATAAAAACTGTGGTGTTATTTTCTATTCATCAGAAGTCCATATAAATGTTATGACATATTTTTCCAAATAATTGAAACCCATCAAATAAATAGAAATTAGGCTAAATTTAGTCAAAACATACAAATGTTTGTCATTACATATCATTAGAACATGGGTGTCCCAACTTTGGCATAAGACTCTGTAAACATTTATTGAACCTTTTAAATGCAGGTCCTAAAAAGATATTTGCATTACAAAGGTGTTGTATGAATTACAATTCTCTTCTTTCTACTTAATTTTGTCTATTTTGAGATGTCAATGAACGATTTTGCTTCAAATTAACCATGTGCCATATCATTAGCTGGAATACATGTTGTAAGTATTGATTTTTGTTTCTGACACTGATGTTTCAATAAGTCCTAAACAAAGAGAACTGAGCACTTCATTTCTATCCTGCTAAAGGGTGACCTCTTATGGCACAAAAATGAAGACCCTTGAGTGCTGTGCAGCCTGAAAAAAAGATCTCAAAGCTCCCACATTTGTTTGTGCTCAGCAGTAAATTATATGTATGTTTTATATTACACATCATAAAACACATTTTCGCAGAATGGCATGCAGATTCAGATGAAAAATCCTAAAAATACAATGAAATATGGATTTTTTGCATATTTCAGTATGAAGCACATATCAAACTGGTCTACATAGTTTTATATAAATGAACTTCATTATACTATAATGTAATAATTACTGAATTATGTCATTACGTTTCAGTGGTGTATCAAAATGACAATAATTACAGATCTGCTAGCGTTCACTCAGCTACTTTTTCTTGCCTGTCCTTGCTTGTTCTGATGTAGGTGACATATATATTTAAAGAAATGCTTCATCCAGAAACCTTACTTACATATTTCACTACTTACCTCAGATATTTTTGTTCAGTCAAGACATGTTTGGAGTCCAAATGTTGCTTCTTTCATTTAAAACTAAAGATGCAAGATAACATTGCAACTCTGTAGTCACCTAAATAGCCCAGTCATTCGTCAACAAAACTTCTTTCAGCCCACCCAACCTGCAGCAGTCCCACAGAGCAGTGACTGTGTTTTAGGACACACTATTCACAGCAGCATCCAGCTACATGAGTTTTATGCTCACAGTAAGTCATACTGTCTCCTAAACCACACTGGATAGTCTGTGAGACCTTAAATAAGATGTACCTTGAGCAAGTTTTGAGGCATTTTGATGGAAACAGCTGGGCTTTTTGGGCGATTATTGAGAATAGTGGTGGTTAGCAACATTAGCATCTCCAGTTCTAAATTAAACAATATATATATATATATATTAGTACATTATTCTTTTAAAAATAAAGATGAAAATTTTTATTGACATTTATACTGAATCAGTATATTTGGAACTCTGATTCATTGCACTCTGAAATGAAAGCATAGAAGTTAAATACAAAATCATGGAATCAGTTTATAGACCAAAATGTGTCTAAACTTTGGACACAAAGTGACACCTTTGTCAGATATAACAGCTGAACACAGTCGTGACTTTCTTTCTACAATAGACATCAAATATTCTTCAGACAGTTCTTCACAAATCTGCTGCAGAACGTCACATAAATGTTGGCACTTGTAGGTTTGCTTTGCTTTTCACTTCATCCCAAATCAGCTGGATGGGTTTAAGTCTGTTACGTATAATGTGGGAAGTGGGGAGCAGATGAAGAGAGGAAGCAAGGGTGGCATTTAAATGATGGTTTTATTATAACAAAAATCAGGTAACAGCAGCTCACAACTTCTGATTATAATGTATATATATAATAATATATTATAATATAATATAATATAATAATATAAATGATTATAACAGAACTATAACAACAACACTGATACATTTAATGACTGACAACCCAGAAACAAAAGGGGCTTATATAACACACTTAATCACATTGGGAAGGGCACAACCAGGGCTGAGGGATTAAAAGAGACAGGGCAGAACATTAGCTGACAAGATGATGTGGCGAAGGCGGGAACACAGACAGGGGCGTGCCTAGGCCTTGACTACCAAATTCTTTTTTGACATCCCAAGTCTCCCGGAAGTTCCTAGCCGACCAACCGCTCCACAACCACCCCATAAGACATACACAGGGGAAAAAAGCACAGGCATGAGGGTCATTGCAGGGTCGTGACAACTGTACTGACTACTCCATATTTTCAAGCTGACCATCTTGTTGTTTTTTCCTGAGGTACTTCTGGCAGAGTTTGGACTTGTTTTGTGTTATTATCTTGCTGTAGGATGAACCCCTGATCACCTAGGTGCATACCAGAAACGTTCTAAAACTGTTCTAAAACTTTTGACTGGTAGTGTACATTTTAGTGAATGATTACTTTAAAAATGATATTGAAAAATGGATGAAAGATGAAAAATGGATATTGAATTAATACATTTGATTCACCAATGAACCTTTAAATTAATCATTTTAATATATTCAGTATATATGTAAAGGTTCCACACCAATTACAGGCTTTTCCCTCAGCATGTTGAAGTCAAAAACCAATTAAGAACCTTTAAATTTAAATGTGCTACTGATTTACGCAGCTAAACTGATTTGTTTTCATCAATACCCTAAAATGTCATTGCTCCAGTACAAAAAAGCTAGTTTAAATGCGTAGTTGAGGCTTGGCAAGCAAGTGGAAATGGATGCTAGTTCTCAAGTTTTGGCAAGCACCTTCTGAAGTAGCTAACTTTGTTTTTCTTAATGGTGCAGCCAAATAACTATGAGTCACAGTGTAATTAACTCTCCAGCTCTCTTCGGTTGATCCCTTTCACAGTGCTATTTATCAGACGTGACTATTTTTAGGACAGAATTAGGAGTGAAATGGATACGTCAACACTAGCAGTCTGCTGAAGCTCACGGTGGCCAAGCACACACCACATGACCAGAACCACAAGCTATTTTTCCCCTCTTCCTTGTAGATAATGAGAACGAAAAAAAGATTGTCCTGGGGAGCACTGGGCGCTACAGCTTCAATATGATCCTCCCTGGGGTTAAAAAGGTTAAATAAAGAATCAATGAAGCACAATGGATTTAGCATTTACATAGTAGGCACTAAAGGCACTTTTGTAATAATGAGGAATAAATGTTTACTCAGTAAATCAGCCATATTTAAGAAGGATTCTATTAGAGGAAGGAGTTACCGCTGCTCGTTTAGCTTAATCTAGCTACATGCTTAGCATAAAGGCTATACAATAGTACTAAAATGGTTCTAGAGCCCTATTGAGATTTTTTGTTTTACAGAGTCTGTCTCTGAAATGTTTTACCATCATCCCCTAACTCAGCTTGTTTTGTACATTTTAGCTGCTGTTGCTAGCCATATTTAGTCTCTTAGAACTCAGATTCACCAAAAACCTTCACAAACTGTAAACAATAAATGAGATGTAAAATGTTTCATTATAAAAAGTCATTCTTTTTTGTGTTGTGTTGAAACCCCAAATGCTAGATGGCAGTCTTGTAATCTATTTTCAGCCAATAGATTTTTTTTCTCCAATTTAGCATAAGGATGTACTGCTAACGTTAGCATTAGCAAACCTAGCTGCTATTCTAAAATATGTTGCCTTCTGCACAGTATGGCAATATATCACCATATATCGAATGTGACATATCACTTGGTTCTTGCCAGTACACAGCTCTACTTATAACAGCACTGAAACCCATTTTTATATTTTATAGTCCTGTATATACATATTTATCATGTCCATGTGTGTTTTTGGGCTTGTAAAAACACCATATATTATTAGAATATTATTAGTCAGTTCTGAGACAGCTTCCTCCCCAGGCCCTCAGGCTGAGGAACAGCCAGTGCTACTGGTGTATCGGTCAATGGTCTTGTCACTAAAGCTTTCACATGAAACATCATCATAATGATGTCCATGGACAATCCATACCACATCCACCCCACAGTACATACACTGCACTTTACTGAATTCAACTCTAGCATGTCTATACCATCTTTACCTTGATATATTGTACATTTTCTATCCTTATCTTGTATAATCTGGAATATATATATATATATATATATATATATATATATATATATATATATATATATATATATATAAATTAACATTGCACTTGTATAGACACCCAAGGATGCTTTACAATCGACACACTTCAAATACACACTCTCTGGCAAGAACCGGCAGCCAGTTACGCAGTGTACTTTCAAACGGAAATGACCATCCACCTGGAGGACTGCATCGAACACTATGGGGATCACCCAGGACAGAGTGCCAACCATATCAGGGCATACATACATACATTCATACACAGACATACACATTCATACACACACCAGGGTAATTTTTTAGAGTAGCCAATTCACCTGATCTCCATGGTTTTGGACTGTTGGAGGAAACTGGAGTTCCCAGAAGAAACTCGCACAAATACAGGGAGAACATGGAAACTCCGCTCAGATGGGGACTCAAACCCAAGACGTCAGCGGTGAGAGGAAAATGTGCTAACCACTAAGCAACCATACCACCTATATATATGTGTGTGTGTGTGTGTGTGTGTGTGTGTGTGTGTGTGTGTGTGTGTGTGTGTGTGTGTGTTTCCCCTGTATATCCTGCATTTAAATGCTGCAAAGAACTATGTACCAAAGATTTTAACTCATCCGCACAGTTAAATTAATGTGATGTGACTGTGGATGTTATTTTATTTTATTTGACTAAGTTAAACAAAAATGTGTTGACACTAAGTTACTATGAATTTGTGTCAATGTTCTGTAAAACTTGTCCAAGCAATATAGCTGTGAAAGAATGCATTAGTGGGAGGAGCATGCAGAGCTCAAATCTGTACCAATTTGAAAATAAATAAATAAATAAATAATTAAATAAATAAAAACAAAATGACCTTATTTGAACATACTATTGTAACATACAATCTATTGACCCAAAACTGTGATTTGAGTACTAAAAGTAGAGAGTGCATTCATATCTGTATTTGTATCTGTTTACAGTGGCACCTGTCATGGGGTGGATATATTAGGCAGCAAATGAACAGTAAATCATTTCATCCTGTCCTGGCCTATAGTTGAATGCCCTGTGCCCAATCAAAGGGTAGGGGGACCGCGACCCTGAACTGGCTTAAGCAATTAAAAGGAAGAATGGATGGATGAACAGTCAGTTCTTGAAGTTGATGTGTAAGGATTTGACCACCTTTGGCATGGACCATATTGTGACATCACCAAAACAGCGGGTCTTATGGGGTGTTCTGGGAATGCACACCTACTGGCAGATTTATTCTTCTGCGTGGAATCTATGCCATTAGCATAGTGTAAGTGCTGTGTAGTTACACTGTAGCCTCCCCAGACATGTCACATTGTGGCATTGCAGACCACAACAAATGTGATTTGTCTGTTTGGTAGCATCTGAATTTGCTGCAATTTTTAGATTTAATCAAACAAACAAGCATTATATGTTGAGGAGAGATTAAACAATGGAGTCTAAATATTTGTAGGACTCATCTTCACCACATTACAAACAGTGCCAGATGGCAGCAAATTCATGGCGAGAGATTTCCTCAAACATTTGTTTAGATGTAATGGAATGCATGAATGAAGTCAATACAGTTGCATAGATATGCCATCACCAACTAGTGTTCTAGTGGTAAATTAATTAGATTTAACTTTTTGTCACACAACAGAACTTGACCTCTGCGTTTAACCCAGCAATGCAGTGAGATACACACACTAGCGAACACACTAGGCTGTGAACATATACAGCCGTATCCACAACCTCCAGGGAGCAGTTGGTGGTTAGGTTGCCTTGCTGACTTCAGTCATGGGGATTGAACCAGCGACCTTCCGGTCACAAGACCAGATCGCTAACCATCAGGCCACAGCTTGGTGCCACTGATGCCGGCACCAATGCAGAAGTGTAAACACTCACAATGATGTACGTCACTTTTGTAGACTGTACTCTGTGTACTCTAGCAAAATTAGCTAAAAAAAATAATACTGGATAGGGTAGAAATTTGGCACCAATCAGAGTGCCCATGCTGACCCCTGTCCACTGCTGAAAGTACCTAGAATGGGCACATGAACACCAGAAGTGGACCATGAAGTAATGAAAGTTAACAAAAGTAGCTAGTCTGGTCTGATGAACCATTGTGTGAACAACTGGGTGTATGTGCATCTTCTGAGAAAGAGATGGCACCAGGGTGCACTATGGGAAAAAGACAAGCCAGGGGAGGCAGTGTTTGGGATATTGTTCTGCTAGGAAAGTCTGGCCCCTGGCATTCATGAGGATGTTACTTTGACACGTCATGTCATGTCACACGCCATCATCACTTCGCGATGGTAGGCTGCACAGACGAGTCACTTCTCTCCAATGCCATCTGTCTCTGGTTGCTTGTAGCAGGCTAGCACCTGATAATCCAGTCCACGTCTTGATGTTATCCATCCAGGTTATTTTTGGTCTTCCACGTCTTCAGACTCCCTCCACAAGTCCAGTCATAACACTTCCTTCAATGCTCTCATGTGCTGCCTCATCACATGAGCGAAGTAACGTAACTTGCGGGATTTAACGTGCATCAGTAACTCCTTTTGAGTTCTAGCATCTCATAGACTTGCTCAGTGGTCATCATCTTCATCCATGAGATCTTCAGCAACTTCCTGATGCACTTGTTCTCAAAAGCCTGAATACGTCTTTCTTCCTCTTTCTTCAGTGTCCAGGCTTCACATCCATATGTAGCTACTGGCCAGACCAAGACTTTCATCAGTCTTAGTTTGGTGTTGGTGCTAATTGACTTGCTTTTCCACATCTTATCTACTAAACATTGTTGTAGATCAAGTGCACCCCTTTATGGCAAAGGTATTCCCTAATGGCAGGATAATGCACCATGCCACTCTGCAAATATTGTTCAGGAATGGTTTGAGGAACATTAAAAATAGTACAAGGTGTTGTCTTGGCCTCCAGATTCCCCAGATCTCAATCCAATCGAGCATCTGTGGGATGTGCTGGACAAACAAGTCTGATCTGCAGTGGCCCCAACTCACAGCTTATAGGACTTAAAGGATCTGCTGCTAACGTCTTGGTGCCAGATTCCACAGGACACCTTCAGCGGTCTTGTGAAGTCCAAGTATATATATAAAGAGAGAGATAGAGAGAGGGAGACATGCTGTGGTGGTTCTTAGCCAACCTACAAGTGCAGACATTAAAAGTGTGGGACAGAGCACATTAATAACAGTGCATGGAACTGCCAGTCACATTAATCAGGAGCTTGCCCACTGAAGCAGACAGCCTACAGTCCCCCGAGCTCCTGCTGCTCTTTATGTGGAGGTCAGCTAGATGGTCAGAGAAAGAGAGCAGGACTGCATGTTTCCTATCTCACTTAAACTGCAGGTTTATGTTTCACCTATTAATAAGACTAATTATTCACTAACTATCATTAATTATTTGCTAAATACATGTTAGTCATGTAGTCATGAAAGTATTGGTTACACAGAGGGCCTGAGAGCTAAGATAGCATTCATCTGGCAATTATAATTCTTTCAATTCTTATAAATGAGAGTGTGTGGATTTATACAGCGCATGCTTACAAATCTAGTAATTTAACAAGTTAAACATATTGGTTATGTACCTGTATGTATATATTACTCAGTAATTAACCCAGATTTATTGGTAAGTACATTAATTCTATTAATTTCTATTATAATGTCCCATGGCATTGGGGGGCAGCCATGGCCTAGTGGTAAGGATCTGGTCTTGTGATCAGAAGGTCGCCGGTTCGATCCCCAGACAGGACATGACTGAAGTGCCCTTGAGCAAGGCACCTAACCCCTTAACTGCTCCCCGGGCGCCGGTGGATAAGGGCTGCCCACCGCTTCGGGCACAAATTCTCACAGCCTAGTGTGTTCACTAGTGTGTATGTGTGTGTTTCACTAAATTAAATGCGGAGGTCAAATTCAAATTCCGTTGGCTAAATTGGTTGATCTTAATCTTAATGAAGGGTTAAACGAGCTTTGCATGACTGTACACTTTGATACACCTGCAAATTCAGCTACTTCCTTCACACTATGGCCATTGAGATGCCCTGGTGCAATCACTTTCTATCCAATCATTAACATCTATTTACAACCAATTTTTCACTGCACTGTACCACCTCTTCTCAATCTGTGAATCTAGATGCACACCTCACAGGTATGTATAGACTGATCATCATCATGCAGCACCATCTGTAGGAGCCTGAAGTTACTACCACCTTAAATACACAAGGTGACTAATTTACAGGATACAATGTAACATAATGAAATTACAGTTACAATTTGTTACATTTGCATGGACTATCTCTCTCTCTCTCTCTCTCCCAAACTATCACTGAAAGTAAATTTTTGCATTTCATTTGGAAATCAGGGTCCCAGAGTTTGGAGGAAAAGTGGAGAGACACACAATCCAAGTTCCTTGATGTCTAGTGTGCAGTTTATACAATCAGTGATGGTTTGGGGAGCCATGGCATCTGCTGGTGTTGGTCCACTGCGTTACATCAAGTACAAAGTCAGCGCAGCATCTACCATTTTAGAGCACTTCATGCTTCACTCTGCTGACAAGCTTTATGGAGATGCTGATTTAATTTTCCAGCAGGACTTGGCACTGCCCACACTGCCAAAAGTATTAACACCTGGTTTAATAACCACAGTATCACTGTGCTGGGCAGTAAACTTACCTGACCTAAACCCCACAGAGCATCTATGTGTTACTGTCAAGAGGAAGATGAGGGACACCAGACCCAGCAATGCAGATGAGCTGAAGGCCGCTATCAAAGCAAACTGGGCTTCCATACCAGCTCAACAGTGCCACAGGGTGATCACCTCCATGCCACGCTGCATTGATGCAGTAATTCATTCAAAAGGAGCCTCAACCAAGTACTGAGTGTATATACTGTACATACAGTTCAGTAGAACGTTTATGTATTAACATCATTTTTTTAATTGGTCTTATATAATATTCAAATTTTTTGAGATACTGACTTTTGGGTTTTCATTGGCTGTAGACCATAATCATCAACATTAAAATAAATAAACACTTAAATAGACACTCTGTGTGTAATGAATCTATATATGAGTTTCACTTTTTGAACTAAATTACTGAAATAAATGAACTTTTCAATTCTATTCAGTTTTTTTGTGATGCACCTCTATTGACATCATTCTATGTACAGCAGTTTGAAAAAAGACATCTTTGTTTATGGTATGTAGGGATCACATGTTCATGCATGTAAACATGTAATCAGCAGACACTGTTCACCTCACTTGCAGGTGCACTACATGTCAGTCCTCCAGAGACCATGGCCCTGCAGTCCTGTCAAGAAGATGTTTTAAGTGCTTCTCTCTTTGTAGATTAGAGCCAGGCTCAATCAGTCAAAAACACCTTGAGTGTGCAATTGTGGAGCAGAGTTTTAATTAACCAGTGCTCACAGAAAGCTTGATTATAGGTCTACTTGGCATCCGAAGGTTCAAAGATCAGCAGCAAACTAGATAAACACTCAGTGAGCAGACACAAACAAGCAAAGAGGGCTTCAGAACCATTTTTCATGTTTATATATATATATATATATATATATATATATATATATATATATATATATATATATATATATGCTCCAGATACTCAATCTTCTATAGTAGTAGGGTGAGACAGGACAGTGTCTCTGCTTCTTAGCTCAGTTTTGGTGCCTCCCACAATTTGTTGAAAGTGAGCTTATAGATTTTAGTACAGTTGTTCACTCTCTGCTCAGCCCATATCATCATGAGACAGTATAGTGGATATGTGCTTTGAGCATTAGTTCTATACACTGCAAACTATTTTTAAGAAAGTAAAAAACCCTTGTTTATGAATTTATTTATTTTTTTTTGTCTAAAACAATATTTTCTTATTTTTTTGTTTAGAAAATTAAGCTCATTCTAAGAACATATGTCTAACTTTTCCTTAATAAAATATTTCAGTTCATCTTGAGCTTTATTTACCAGTTACATGGTATGACTACGGTTTGCACTGCAAAAACAAAATCTTAGCAAGTAAAATGAGCATATATTAAGGCAATTAATTTTATTTTTTTCTCTGCCAAGTTTTTAAAAAATCTTACTAAACAAAATTTGCATACCCCATTGGCAGATTGTTTTTGCTTAATATAAGGATTTATGTCTATTTTTTCTAGTTTTTGTGAGGTGCTTTTTTGCAGTGTAGAAATACTAATAACACTACAGAAAAAAAAATTTAGTAATCAAGTCAGACTTAAATATGTAAACTTTAGTGCACATCTTCTAAATGTGTGCTAAAGTTAACATGCTAGAAAGTAGATATTATGCCATTCAGTTTGCTTTCTGTAGAGCAGGTGTTTAGAAAACTAACTATGCATACTTGTATTTTGGGGTATCTAACCTCTTATATATATATGAGCCTGAGATATACTTCTTAAATATTTTTTGTCATTTACACAGAAAAATAAAACTCAACATCTAATAAACTATCAGTGGCAAGTGCCTGCCTACAGATTGTCAACCCTTAAATGTGAATTTCACATGCTTGGACATCATTTCAGCTCTTGCTTGTCTGCCTCTTTTTCTCCTTTATCTCAAATCATCCATAACACCCCTATTGTCTTTCATTGCCTTTTAAACCCTGTGCCTGGTTATAAATGTGTTATAACTTAATCGATTAGCCCTAGTGAAAATATGCTAAATGCACCCCAGGGAGTCTGGTCGATAAATCTGTCGGGCAGCGGCACAAATACCCGGTCCACACTTCAAGAGATCAAATGAGAAGTGGCAGGTTGCTGACCACATGGGGACAGAGACGGGACTATTCCCTGTAGACCACCAACGTGTAATGAGCATTCCAACCTCAGGCAAACAAACAGACACGTAATGGACTGTTGGCTCGCCTGCTTCTCCACATGGATTTTCAAATACAGCCTTCACTGCATCACAGCCACCATATTGCTCTTGGAGGCTTATTATTGCTACTAAATTGCCTGTGTTTGGGAACATCTGTGCAATTTTTCCCCTCTCCTGAATACTATTGAGCTTCATAGGAAACATATTTGCATATTCAGCCCACGAATTTACTAAAAATAGCAGTGAAACATTAGCATTGCATAACATTGTGGTTGATCATTAAGTTGCCTCTTGTGCAGAAAAGGCTGCACGCTTTGGCAGGCTTTAAAAAGCCATCAGAAAACAATGGAAGGTCGGCTTTTCTCATCAAATGCTTGAATAGTGAGGGGGCAAACTAATGACTGTTATTAAAATGTGCTTTTTGTCTAGAGCTCTGTTAATCTTAATCTTCTTCAGTGTAACACCAAGTCAATATACTGTAATTCAGGTGGAACACCTTCTCAATGAGATAGGCTTGGACACCCATGCTTATCTTCTGGGCTTTAGTTTTGGCATTCTTCTCAATCTATACACCATTTTTAAAAGCTGCATACAACATTATGCCAAGAACCCTGACAAGAACTTGTTAAACACAAATATTTTGCTGGTTTTCAATTATTCAAAAGATCTGAAAGCTTTCTTTAGCAAAAAATAAATAAATAATAAAAAAAAAAAAAAAAAAAATCTTAACACATAATTTTCAAATAAGCTGCTTATTTAAATATATTTTTATTAATTATAAATAATAATATAAATATAAATATATAAAATATATAAATATTTTTTATTGCTCTTAAAAAGGCCACGGTGGTATGAGAGATCAGATGTGATTTTTATGTTGCTATCTCTACAGCCAATACCTGAGTCAACACCTTTCCTGTCACTGGAACACTCAAGTTTTTGCAATATTTATTTCTATATAATATATAATACTATATTTTTATTTCCCTGCATATTTCTATCTGACAGAAGTCTGACAAAGCTTGCCCCTCCCACACAGCTCTTAAAATTGAGCGTGTTGCCATTGTGACATAAACAAAAAAGTTTGTGCATGAGTAACGAAAGTCATGAACAGCCTGTTATGCAAATTAAAATGCACCCACAAATGTGTCGATTCATCAGAACACAGATTTTTGACATAAAAACATCCACACCACTATTTTATGCCATATTATGTGATGTCTGGAACTCAGAGCCAATCAGGCTGCAGAAGGGAGTCACATGATGACTGCAGCCAGTTCAGCCAGTTCAGTCCTGCTGCACTTTTGCTTATAGTGACTGTGTTTATCGTTTGCTCTTTATGATCTGTTCCCTGCTCAGTTTGCTGACAAATTGCTCTTTGACCCATCTTCTTCCTCTATGCTGTTACATAAATTAGACACTTTAAACTTTGCTTTTCCATATTTGTTCATGTTTTTCATTTAAACATTGCTAGATGTTTAACAGCCTGAGTTTTGTGTTATATTTAAAAATTACATTTCTCATGGACATGTTCTCAGGGACCTTAAATGTTTGCTACATCACTTTTCCAGGTGTGAAATGAGACCCTTATGATTTTGTTGTACCTTTAAGGCAGGGATGAGGAACTGAAAACCAGAGTCCAGTACAGCTGCTCATTTTTCTGTTCTGACACAACAGCTAAACCTGGTAATTACCGGCAGAGCTGAATCATGTGTGCTTGATCAGGAACACCAGCAAACTGTACAGTAATCTGGCCCTCCAGGAGCAGAACTCCCCACCCCTGGTTTACATTTACATTCAACAGACACTTCATTCACTTTACAAAAAGTCATGTGTCACATATTCATGATGAATGAACAGTTTGGGTATCTTTGGAAAAAAAAAAAGCTGAAGCTCTTGGAGTGCAGCATGATCCTTACTTCAGCATGCTGGGACTTGGTGAGCTAATCTAAGTCTTAGTCTGGATTGCGATGGCCTACAGCAAACAAATCAAGATGAACCGTCGGATGGTGGAGTGAGTGTTGTAGCGCAGCTGTCTGCCTTCACTGGACTTTGGGGGCTTTTAGAAAAAGCCACTTGGCCCAATGGGTTTGTGGGAAATCCCTACCCCGATGTGCAGACTGTGTTCAGCCAGATGAATGGATTATTGCGTCATCAGTCTGGAGTTCACTGAAGACATGGTTGTGAGTACAGCCTCTGCTTTTGAACAACAGAAACCCTTTTATTTATTTAGACTTGGCCCATTAAGAATCTGTTCCTCTATTGTGAGGTAAGCTCACTGGGGAACCGTGAAAAGGAACAGTGCCTGGAGCAAATTGGGGTCCAGCACATTGCTCGAGGATGTACTAGAACTTCCTGAGAGGTGAAGTCTGCAAAGTCTGGGTAGAAGACAGGACATAAACAGCAAGACTCTAGAGTTCCTGCACATAATAATACACAGTGTATACCAGTGGAAGGTATTCTATAAAATATTTAATATTGGTACTGTCCTACTATTTTCTTCCTAAACAGCTTTTTGCTCTGTGTTTAATCCATAGAAGTATAGAACTATTACTGAAACTATTATAGGACTCTTTGAGTATAATTATAATGATGTATTACATATCGCTTAAAGTCAGGCTATGCTGGTATGCATGTAAATGGATTTATAAATGGACCCATCTTTTACACAGCTCTTAGACATATAGTTTGGTCCAGTTTTTTAGACTGACTGAGAACTACTTAATGAGCTACTGTGTGCATGTAAACATTATAACAACAGACTAATTCCCATTTTCTCCATTCCATATAATACAGACACCAGCAATAGTCATCAAAACAAAGACTCAGACAAAAGGCAAATGTCTACAGGACTCATAGCAGATGGGCTGCGCAGTGGTCAATGGCTGCCTGGTACGGCTTTTCTCCCCTGGGCTCAGAACATCCAAACAGAGAGAGGAGCATGACAAATCTCCTGCATTAAACCTCACTCTGCACTGACCCAAGAGCTGCCCTGAGCGCTCCCAACACTGCTGTAAGTGTATATCCACGCTCCAAGGTCAGCGCTCCATCACTGCCTGCTTTTAAACTCCACTCGAGTGTCCCACTTGAAATATGAGACACGGCCAAATCTCAACAGAGCAGATGGAGTCAAACTCCTGCAACGAGGTCTTTAAACAGCAGCTTAGGAAAAGGCAAGCAAGGAAAGACTGAACTACAATGAAGAACTGACAAAAGCATTGGTTACCACACCCAGCAGTGCATTTACAGCATGTATTCATGAGCAAATTTCTTACCACATACATTTTTTATGAGTTCAGAAAATGTTTAAAAATATATCTTCTGTCACATCAAGATTTTTTTCCTAATAAGTATTAATTAATTTTGCTTAATTTCAATGTAACATACATCAACAGTATGCCAAATAAGTGCCAATCCATTAAATAAATACTACTACCACTACTACTATCACTATTATTATTATTATTAGTACAGTATTATTATTATTATTATTATTATTATTATTGACATGATTATTATTATTATTATCACTATCATCATCACCA
>BRDA01035028.1:0-17721 GCA_036984385.1 Crenuchus spilurus | reverse complement strand
AGAAAGAAAGAAGAAAAGAGAAATGAAAAAAAATATATAAATAAATAATAAATTAATAAATTAATAATAATAATAATAATATTAATAATAATAATTATTATTATTATTATTATTATCATGTTGGTGACTACATTTGTTTATTAGTAACCTCTTGCTGCTGTTGTTTTATTACTATTAGATTTGTAATTGACATATTTCATGCACCACAGTACTGCAGACATAAATACCATATACAGCAGACTGGGATGCTGTCCTGCTCTCTTTCAACTACAATTTTCAGCCACACTGTTACACTCTGACCTGGCTATTTGGGAGGCCAGACTGCATGACACATCTGTAATACAATGCAATACAGACAGAGCTAAAATAACTTAATGCAGTCACTGCCTGTAAGCAGAACCATTCAGATTCATAACACCACTATCTCCATAGAACTGTGTGTATAAATAAACAAAGAAAAAAAGAAAGAAAGAAAGAAAGAAATGATTACATATTACTGTTTTTGATAACAGATTCTTGTACTGACTCCCATAAGTCATGTTATTTACCTTATAATGGTGACATAATGATGATTTACACTGAATAAAGTGTTATATTATTATAAATATTATTTTATTCATTCATTGTAATGCTATGGTGGATGTGGTGTAAAGGACAAAAGGAGGATGCCGCCAAGGAGTCCCAACAAAAAGTATTTATTGAACAAGCACTAAATAAGGCGCACTGTGGTACAGACTACAGACTAGTACAAAACGTGAAACAATCAATGACAGAAAACTAACTGGCAAATACAGGGAAGGTTAAATACCCAACACAGATGAGGGCTAACAAGACAGCAGACTTGGATAATTACATGACGTCACAGGGCAGTGAAGACTGGACTGAACACATGAGAGCTGCAGATTTAACCTATAAGTTTTTACATAAATGAGTATAATGACATAAAAATCTACAACATTGTGTGTGTGTGTGTGTCTGTTGATCTTTATTGGTCAGCCAGGGACGCTACAGTAGTTTCACTCACCTTATGTTAATAGTGCCATTGAGTCGCTCAATAAACCTGGATCTGAGCAATTAAGCTTCTGATGAGAGCTTGATTACACATTACAGATTGACCAAACAACATTTACAGCTTCCTATGAAAATGCCAAGCTCAGCGCTTTAGGTGTTAAATTTGTACACAGACGGACAGGACAGGATGAACACTGACCCAAAAACAAAGATGAGTCCCAGATATGAGATGATGCTAGACCAAAAATGGCTCAAATAAAGCACTTATTAGTCAGTTATGGTGATGATGAGTATATAGTGGTTCAAAAGTGGCCCACTTGTAGCAGTTTTAGGTTTGCCACGCCATTTAAATTCACAATTAGGCCAAATACAATCATGTGAAATAACTGAACAGTTCCATTTTGGGCCAAACCTGGCTCATCTATAGCCAACCAACTGTATTGTTCCTGAGATATGATTTGGGTTCAATTGAAACTGTGTTCTGGTCTCAGGTTCACCACTGTCACAGTATTTGCACCAATGAAAGTAGCACGTGTGGGCCAGAACAGGGCCATCACTCATAAGGACTCGGGTCTGCCTGGCCTGGCCCAGTTTAGCTATTGACATCTACATAATCTGTACTGGGAGCTCCACTGGTGCAGTTTTTGAAAACAAATCATGCTTTTGATTTCTAGAGTGGCACAATGATTATAGCCAACAGGTTTGAGAGCCATTGTCGTTCAGCTAGCCGTTGTTTAATGTCACTCCAAATGGCTGCGGTGGGTAATGGCTAGTCTCTCAGTTGTTGTGTCTGTGTTCGCTTTCTTCAGTTGCCAGGCCGGCTGCCTCCATGCTGCTCCCTCTCCAAGCATTCTCACCTCCATTTATTTTTACGCCCCCTTTTTAAACGGCCCGTAATTGGAGTCGGGAGACAGCTGCATGGGCGGCCGCTCTGTCCAAATATGTCAGCGAGCTCAGGACTGATTAAAATTAGCCAAGAGTGGCTACACTGGGCCTGTGTGGCAGGGATGGCTTTGCTTCTAGGTGAGGGGTTAAAGCAATGTAAAATTTACATTACTCAAATGTGGTGGATCAGTCAAGATGTATTCATTAATTATGCACCAGAGCTAATAGTGCTATCAAGGAATACCACATTTTTAAATCTTCATATACACTACATGGACAAAAGTGTGAAACATGTATTCATTGTCTCTACTGTCCATGGAAGAGTTACTGGATCTACTGGATTTTGGAGCATTGCTGTGAGGATTTGATTCAGTGACAAGAGATGACCACCACCACTAACTCATCCCCAACTCCCCTGCTCATCCCAAAACTATTGGATGGAGCTCCATCATTCCAGAGAACACAGTTCCACTGCTCCACAGCTCAGTGCTGGGGGGCTTTATATAGCTTTAGCCAATGCCTGGCATTAGGCATGGCACCAGTAGGTTCATGTGTATCTGCTCCACAGTCCTTTTCTATTTGCAGTACTTCTCTACAGGGGCTAGACAAGCTGTGTTTGTGTGTATTTGTACATTTGTCAGCAGTGATTGCAATTTAACGTAGCTGAATGTATTCATTAGGACTATTCTATATAAAAACAGTGACTATACATTTATTTCTCAATTATTTGATAGCTTTGTAGTTCCAGTGTAAAACTAAAGAAGCTTTGGAAACTTGGACAACAAACAAGTCTTGATTGATGGAGAGCATTTACAAATCTGTAATGAAGCAGTAGGCTCAGATTAGACTGATCTACCCCAGTCAGTATGCATTGCATTGCATGTACTAATATTTACTGAATAATACATCTTAAGATGTACTGAGCTTAGGAGTGCAAGGGGTTAGTAATTGTGTACATTTGATTTTTGGCCAAGCTATCCCTTGAACCCGGAAATAGGATACATCCCTGTCGTGCAGCTCTGAGCTCAGACCACACAGACACATGGCATCCAGCGTGAAGGCCACCCCAGGTCACTTTCCACCTTATGTCACTTTCCACATAGGCACACAGTAACAGACACAGACACATTCCATGCACCATGGGGTCACAGAAGCCGATACCATATAAAGCAGGCTTGGAGGCTCTCCCGCTCTTTTTCAACCATGACTGTAGACCATGTTTTTAAACTCTGACCTGGCCATTTGGGAGGTCAGATTGCATGGCACATCTGTAATAAAATGCAACACAGACCGAGCTAAAATAACCTAATGAAGCCATTGCCTGTAAGCAGAACACTCTATAAAATGTCTATACTGTATTATATATACTTCTTTTCAAAGTTTTGAGTCAGACAGAATTTCCATGTTTATTTCAGGGGAAAATATTTTTTTATAGCCATTTGGAGACAATGATAAAATCCACAACTGCTGTTGCTCCAGATACTTAGCATTCTATAGAAGAAGGGTGAGGTAGGATAGTGTCACTGCATTTAGCTCAGTTTTGGTATATCACAAATTGTTAACAGTTTACATATTTTGCGCAAGGCATCATGGCATGTAGGAATATCATGCATATATTACAATAGGCGTTAGTCCATAAACAACCTCAATGAACACTATTGGATATATTAGTCCTTAAACAACTCAACAAACACTCTTTTCACCAGAATACACTATTAATCCATAAACAACTCAAATAAACACTAATAATTAATAGACTATGAGATATTAGTACATAAACAACTCAAATAAACACTAGTAATTAATAGACTATGAGATATTAGTACATAAACAACTCAAATAAACACTAATAATTAATAGAATATGATATTAGTACATAAACAACTCAAATAAACACTAATAATTAATAGACTATGAGATATTAGTACATAAACAACTCAAATAAACACTAATAATTAATAGACTATGAGATATTAGTACATAAACAACTCAAATAAACACCAATAATTAATAGACTATGAAATATTAGTACATAAACAACTCAAATAAACACTAGTAATTAATAGACTGAGATATTAGTACATAAACAACTCAAATAAACACTAATAATTAATAGACTATGAGATATTAGTACACAAACAACTCAAATAAACACTAATAATTAATAGGCTATGAGATATTAGTACATAAACAACTCAAATAAACACTAATAAGTAATAGACTATGAGATATTAGTACTGTACATAAACAACCCCAATAAACATGAATAATTAATATGACATATTAGTCCATATACAATCTGAATAAGCCCTACTGATAACTTGAATAGAAAATATTAGTCCACAAGCAACTCCAAAAAACAATATTCATTACTAATATAGGATAAATTAATCTATAAACAAGTATCAGTGGTCACCACTCCTCATCTTGGATTTGCGATCAGCTAATCAAGCACTTCTGTTGTGGATCAGGTGGGCTTGATTCAAGCTAAAGTCTGTAGGAAAGTAGATCTCAAAGAGCAGGGCTGGCATCCACTGGTATGTAGCATATATACATACATTTAGGAGTATGTATTTTTTTTTTGTCAACAACAACAATATTAATTAACCAAATGTAATTCAATAAAATAATAGAAAATGTCATTGGGTCTTCTTGTTAATGCTAAAACCTAATGAGTTCTGTTTGGTAAAAGGCCAAATGTTATTTAAATTGTGGAGAATCATGCAAATACAGAAAAACCTGTTTATGAGTACATGTGGAGAAGCATTTGAATGGTAAGTAATAATGATAGTAATCAATGTTTATTTCTATGGCACATCTAAAAGCAACAAATATTGCACCAAAGTGCTAATATGAAGTAAAGACCCAGTAAATGAAGGTTAAAGCAGACCAAAGAAAGCACCAAATGCCAAATAATATAAGGGCATATTATATATATAAAGCTTTGCTAATTTGATGGACTAAAGGAAATGTAAGAAAATGTACAAGGTACGACATGGCCCACTTGTGTAACTCAAAGACTAAAAATTAACAGATTTAGTAAATGATCACAGCAATATCAGGAACAATGATATTCCATAACTAAAGGTACTAAATGCACAAAGTTGGGGGGGCGGGGGAAGGGCAAAAAAAAACAAACATCAGTCTCAGGGGCTATGGTTGATGGAGTCCCTTCAAAAAATGAATGTCAGAAAGTTGGTGGGTAGGTGGGTGTGAATGCACAAATTATTACTGGAGCAAATTTCCACCTGCTCAACATTAAGGGGAATTGATTATGTCTATTTCCAATTGATACGTCTTTGTGCAGTTGAGGTGTTTAAGTTCTCAAAGGTTCTGCAGTGTTAATATCATCTTCATTGCTGAGTACAGCTACAATTTATAATATCTTATCATGGCCTATGCTCTGAAATGCTTAAAACCCCCGCAGTTTCTTCCCATATACAGAACACTGTGCTTGAACATATGTAATCAAAGGAAACTAGGAAACTGTTAGCTCTTTCAAGAACTACAATATGCACAACCTCACCTGCCTTAATAAATAACTTGTCAGCGCTGGCTAGAATAGACAACTGCCATTTCAATGCTTGGAGAATCATGTCGACGAAGCAGCCCTGTGCAATTATTCCTTTAATAATGTCTCTTGCCACCTTTGCAGCCCGTTTCTTTGCCATCTACGTGGGCCAGGGCGATAAAGAGAAATAGATCTATCACGTCGCCACCGATGTTTTGAAGCCCAGTAAAAATGGAAATGCACTGTGAAGCTAACGAGCTCTGCGACACTGTTGATAGTTCCTGTAATCTCCCCAGCCTTTTCACAGACAAATGCACTTAACACCTCTGAAAAGCCTCGGCGGGAAATATACCGTAGAGGATTATTCTTCTCCTGGCTGGGGAACTGGCCGCCCAATGACCCTGAAGAACAAGAGAAAGGGAGGGGGTTGGGCAAGGAGAAGAATGTTCTTGAGGGTTCTTTTATTCTTCAAAGCAACATACCTGCACGGTTGTGTTTTTACTAAAACCAGGATGGGATATTTCTAATATTTAGTCAGCAAACAAGGTGCACAGATATTTGCCAGGCCATGATGTCAAATTTGGAAAGAGGCAAATACTGAGTGTCTGTAAAATGGTGTCTGCAGAGGACATGCATTTCTCTGGTTGTCTTTTATGTTGGAATTGGTTCACACAATTGGACTTTCTCCATTTATGACAGACAATGGCACGTAGCAATATACAGAGCCTGGTTATCACATTCAAAGAGAGTGTTGTTGGGTTCATTCACTCTTTCATTCACTTTCGCCATGTGGAGACTTTCCCACCCCAGAGCGCCCGACTGTCTCTCATTTCACCTGTGAATTGCTCTGGCTTCTCTTATTAATGAGCATAAAGGAGAAACAGAAAAGAGTCCAAGCTCTCGAGAAGCTTGGAGTACACCCAAGTCTCCATTTCGAAAAAGTGAACCCAGGAGAAGGAGACGAACACTCAAGGCTGCTGCCAATTTGATAACCTAAATGAAAGCAGGAACCATGGTTGCTTCCATTTTTGGGATGGTGAAGAAGCTGGAGAAGCTGGTGGTCCCTCAGGGGAAGCTGATTGCAGAGTCCCAAAGCTGGCTATGTTTGGGTTTTGACTGGTCTCATCCCCCCACCACTCCCTGCCCCAAACAGCCCCAATCCTCATCTGCAAGTGCTAAGCTGCCAAGTTTGAGAACAATCTAAAGCCAGGATTGAAGCGCCTAGAGGAGAACCCACAAGAGTGCCAGATAGAAGACATGGCTGGGGTTTCAGGAGTTTGTTTGATTGTGTCTCCTTCCTCAATGTTCCCAACCACAGTTTGCTACCAGGTTGCCTGTGGTCATTGAGAAGAAAGAAGTAGGACTTGAAGAGACTGTTCAGGGATGCTGGGACTTCTGCTGCATTTTCATTACGTTTTTCCTTTCATTTTCTGTGGAGAAATGCAGCAGGCCTGCATGGAGTGTAGGAGCTGTAGGAGGACAGCAGGCATTGAGACAGAACTCTTCTGAATGCTCCATGATTTAGAAGCAAATTTCCCCTGGCAGCAGGCAATGAGATGCAATGTAGCACTCTAAAAATTAAAGAGGTCAAAAGAGGATCTTTGATGCGGTGCCTTAGAAAAATCACTGTCAGTGAATGTTCTATATCAGTTACAGGTTCTTCCTAAAGTCTTGTGGCCAAGCCAAGAACAGCTTAGGAACTTTGCATGAATATTTCCTCTGGATAGTTTACTCTGGTGATTTGCTTGACTGTAGTGAAAATAAAATTTTATACTCCAGTATTCTGTTCCTTTGCAGCACATCACCTCCTAGGTTATTTTGGAAGCAGATTAGGACTAGTCCTGAAGTTCTGCACTGTCAACACTGTCAACATTTTATAACTCATTCGCAACATAGAACTGATGGTTCTGTTGCACTGTTATTCTTCCACTGGCAACTATTTGATCACCTCAGTCTGTATTTAAGCACACATTTCAGTGTTATATAAGGTTTTCACATTTCTAAAAATGAGGCCAAAGCTCAAGAAATCCACAAAAAAGACATTCCCCAGGGGAAAAAACTCCCGTTCCAAATCGCTAAGGCAGCATTACTTAACCTAAACGGCAGGATGGAGATGTGCCACCAGAGTGGTGTTGTGCACATATGAGTCCCACATGAAAAGGAAGTTGCTCTGTGTTGTACATCCTCTAGCGCAGGTGGAGGTCTCAGCGGATTTCAATTAATATGCACCGCAGGACGTCCCTGTCACCGTATCCCCTCAAGAACGCCCTTCTTCCATTGCGTCAAACATGTCACCTTGTTTGCTTACCTCACAACCTGTTATCATAGAGGGAAAAAATGAATTACCTTACTTACCTTGAAGCAAATAGACACATTGAAATAATGACTTCAAAATAGAAATATACAAAAAACTAAAATTTGCTTGATGTTAATATCCATACATCATGACAGTAAGACTTGCACAGACACTTGAAGTTCATACAAGTTGTATTATAGTAGCAATTGGCTAAATGCTAATTGGCAAAATGCTAATGTGAGTAATAGAAATATAAAAAAAGTCCAGTCAGATGTAAAGATTTGGGAATCATGGGTAATTCTGAAAATACCTTTACATATAGACACATTTTAATGCACATTTACTGTTTATTTGCTAAATTTAACATATTGGAATTTATATTATAATAATAGTACCCAAATCAGCCATAAAATTAAAACCACCTTGATCCTGCACTCATCAATTTTCAACTCAATGTAGTACCAGGACAAGCAAAGATTTTGGGTGAATGGATCATTGTCAGCCCTGCAGTGACACTGACGTGGTGGTGGTGTGCTAGTATGTGATGCTGGTATGAGTGGATCTGGAGATTTAAAACACTATGTAAGCTCACTGTTCACTCTATTAGACACACCTACCTTGTTGGTCCACCTTCTAGATGTAAAGTCAGAGACAGCAGCTCATCTGTTGCTGCAGAGATTGTTTTGTTCATCCTCCAGTCCTTTATCGACAGCCCAGCAGTGACACTGAGGTATACAGCAGCAACTCATACCAGCACAAAACACACAAACACGCCACCACCACATCAGTGTCACTGCAGTGCTGAGAATGAACCACCTCTCAAATAATTCCTGCCCTGTGGGGGTCCTGATCATTGAAGAAGAGGTGAAAGGAGGTTAATAAAGTATACAGAGAAACAGATGGACTACAGTTTGTAAATGTTGAACTACAAAATGCATCTTTAAGCTCAGTGGAGCTGATAATATACACAATAATTGCAGAGATTGTGAAGTCTTACATATTTTTCATCTAATATGCGGCTCAGTGTTTCACAAATAAACAAATAAAAGCCTAAACACTGAACACAAAAGAATGTAATAAAGCAATTAATTAAACAGAATAAACAAATGCTCAATTAATCAATGTCCAATTATACACTGAATATGAAATGTATTCCATTTCCATTCTACAGTAAGTCTATTCCCTACAGAATACTGAAAAATAGCAGTGCTCATGCTTGAGGGGATTTTCTTGGTGGATTGAGGGAGCCGTCATGGATGCTCTGTCAAACTTAGCCACATGGACAGCCAGTCTAAATGGATAGGACAGTAAAACTGAATATCTGCGACTCAGCAGAGGACACCGAGGGCAGAAATAGATGAAATGTGGTCCGGCTCCAAAAAAAGGGGAGCAGTGCCTTCACTCTCTATAAGGGCGCAGTGGTCACAGCAGAGAGACCCCCCTAGTGCATTCTGGGTAAATGTGAGGCAAACCTCTAGGCTCCCGAGGGAAATGTCACAACTGCGAGTGAGATGTAAATGCAAATGAATTCATTAAATTGAACTAGATGGCTCTTCTACTACATGTAAATGGCAGTGGATGGACAGATGAGTGAGAGTGGTTGTAGAGAGCCATGCTCCGAGTTAACCTCATCAAGAACCCTCCAATGAGCTTAGCTCATTACACCCTGATCCCTTTACCTCACTATTGTGTAAGTCACCAGAAAACACGAGTGTAGAAATCAAGTACAGGGGTAAGGGTTAAAAACCTTAAAAAAAGACAAAACAGGCACAGAATAAGATACACCACAACACACTAGTGATGATCTATTCTGGATATATTACTGATAAGTAAATATTGATTATTAAACCATAGATATTGTTGATATTTTTGCTACATTATTTACATATTTAGTTATATCATAAAGTGCATTTACACTCAATTCAGCATCAAAAAAATTACAAAAACATAAAAAAAAAATAAAAAAAAAATGTATACTGAGTAGGGTGTTCTGGACTAAGAATTTACATGCTGAATCTACAACTCATCAAAATAGATTTTTTTTTATTTTATTGTTTTTAATTTAATTTAATTTAATTTAATTTTATTTTATTCAAGTGTCAGCCAATTAATGCCGACCAAAGTAATAAACTTTTAATTGTGGTACACTCTATTACTCTTTTAGCAACATTTACTTTGTCATTGTCATTTACGGTCACTAAACTATACCAATAAATGCTGATGGGGAAGACAGATTCATCTACTGCTGTAATCAAATTAATCTCTCAAGAGCATCAACCAAATGTAATGCACATGTAAGTTATATTAAACTGGCAACATTTGTGAAATTAGTCACACTGCTGCATTTTAAGGTTTTATTATTAAAGCAAAAAGCCATTAAAAAGACAAGAATAGAGAACAGTTTCATTATAGTGGAAGATGCAGGAAGAAGAAGAAGGTGAAGGAGGACAAGAAGAAGAGTAAAAATTTACTGACAGTAGTGTTGGTCAATGCTTCCTGCAATGTGCAATTGCTAATAATGACACTACAGTGAAGCATACAGTGAACCACACAAAATAGACAGAATACATTTTGAACTATTGTGTCACAACATTACATCTCAAGTCAAGTCAAATTTATTTACAAAGCGTTTTTTTACAACTGATGTCACAAAGCAGCTTTACAGGGTTAGCAATAACAAAACACCAAATCCCCAGTGAGCAAGCCAACAGAGACAGTGACAAGGGAAAACTACCTCAGAGCTGGAGGAAGACACCTTGGGAGGAACCGGACTAACATGGGGGACCCATCCTCCTCTGGTCTACTAATTATAAGTTCTTAATAGACAGCCAATCCTATGATGCTGTTGTAGTGTTCAGGTACTGATTCACTGTGACAGTAGTGGGACAGAAATGATGATGATAAAGGTAGCAGCCAGTAAAGTCCATATAAACTTGACTGTGGTCAGTAGTGTAGAGCATCTGGAGCAGGTCACAGTACCTGATTATTGGTGGGAAGCTGGTCTAAGGTGGCATCATGCAGAGATAGTATTCAATCTTCCATCATCTCTTTATAATATATGTATATATGTATGATAATTCATGCATAATATTGTATACATGTTGTAGAAATTGAAACCAAAACTGTCCCAACCTTCCCCTCATCCCGACTCGAACACAAATTTGTGCTCCTTCCTACCTCCACCCCTCAGGACTCTTCAGCGCTTAAGTGCTACTCAACTTGAGTCAATATTTCACAGAAGTAACCATGCTCTTACTTAGGCTCAGGCTACTTTATCCATCTCTGGTCGCAGTCCAGCACAGTATGGACTCACAGGTTTATTAAATGTGTTGGAGCAGAAAAAATCTCTGAACGGTGCTGGATTCTAGCACCTCCACAACCCCTTGTTAGGTCTCGCTGCCTTATATGCTCCCATTTCTGTTCTTCAGAATCACATGCTATGCCATCAACTATAAAAGCACCTTATTCCTACCGCATGCAATTTACATTCCAGCACCTCTAAGCTTTAAAAACGCATTACCCCCCCACCATTCCGCCATGTATACTATATTGCTTTACCACTCCCACACATCCACAAAATTCTTCGCTAAAGAACTTCCTGCTGGTCGCCTCTTCTTTTCCTCTCTCTCTTTCTTTACAACCCTGCAAGGCAGAAGCAGTGGTGCGACCGTGCCAGCCCAGAGCAGAAGAGTAATGTTTCCTATCTGCCCAGGCAGCCTGGGTGAGTGTTTCTCCGTGGGTGCTTGGGCTCCGGAGCATGAGGCCGATCGGCCTGAAATACGGCGACGCCTTCAAGCGCTAGCCACCATAGCATGGCGGGAAGTTGAGAGATGAGAATTACAGCGAAAGGCTTGCTGGTAGGCGTGCAGCGAGGACGACTTTATGGCTTAACTAAAGGGGTCGAGGCATAAAACCTCCCACCATGCCGCCTCGAGTCACAGAGCCGAGGCGAGGCGCGGCCCCAAGTTCAGAAACGAGAAGAAACTAACCCAAGCTGAAGCCAAGAGAGCAGATTTTCTTCCTTATATTACAAGCTATATGGCTTAGAGGAAACAATATATGGCTACATCAGGGATGCTGATGATCACCAGTAATTCCGTGCTTGAGATCTCAAGTAATTGGTTTCTCAAAAATGATAAATGTGCTGCCTCACATGTGTGAGGAACAAAAGCCCAAAGCCAAAATTTAAGCCGTTATCGAGGATATATGCCGAGCCTTGCAAGTCACCACCAGCAAGCTTACCTATTCTGCAAACTGTGACAATAACAAACAATCTTGGAGTATCTGGACTGAAAAAAGAAAGTTTACAGCAACTCAACGTTACTCAAGAGTCACAAAAATATACTATTTTGTTTCTCACTACAACTGCCAGTCAGTAAATACCATGCAAACTTCTGGACTGTGATTGACCAGTCAAATGAGCCTTTTTATATGTAAGCTTTTGCTCATCATTGACCATATCACTGTGATACAGTGCTTAAATGAACAGAAATGGAAACTACTTTAAATCTAGTCTATCCATCCATTATCTTCCCCTTAATCCTGATCAGGGTCATGGTAAGTCCCCTACCCCTTCACCAAGGCAGGGCATTACACATTATCCTAGCTAAGCCTGGAACGGGGTGCCAATCCATCACACACAAACACACACACAATTTAGAGTACCCAATTCAGCTGATCTCCATGTTTCTGGACTGTGGGAAGAAACCAGACACCCCAGGGGAAACCCAGGTAAAGCGCTGGAGAACATAGAAACCCAGATGGGGACTCGAACTCAAGACCTTAGTGCTGAGAGGCAAATGTACCACCAAACCACCTAAATCTAGTCTTAATATCTAAAATTTCTCATTTTGAGAAGGTTGTGAGCTCAATACTCTCACTTATAATTAAGAGCGTATTGCTTGTGTTAAGTAACTTTATTAAGAACTCTTCTCACTGTATCAGCAGATTATTTTACTTGTTTGCAGATAACTGCTTTAAATTTGCCAAAACAGTGAGATCATTTTACTAAAAGTTACTAAAAACAAGTAAGAAATATCTAGTTATATATGACATTTTCTTATACCTCAGAGATAAGAGATACTGTTTTCTGATTGGCTGGAAGGTGTGTATTAATTCTGAATAGTGGATCAGCTACGAAGAAAATCCAGTAAAATTAATTTTATTCACTATTTGATATCAATGCTTTGAAAACTTGAAACATTAGCCATTAAAACAATGTATAGTGTAGTGTATACAACCTGCAATTACAACAGCAGCCAATAACAAATGTACAATTTGGGGATTTTACATTACTTATGTTTGCTTTGTACACATAAATGCCTAGTGTGCCAACTGGGGTACCAGGGGGTAACAGCTTGTGAAGTGTCACATTGAACAAAATTAAAGGACATGGTACCACCTCATCCACTAACTTTGTATAATGGCACACCTCAGAGGCTGTTATTATTTACCATTCTTAAAATGAGAAATATTGGATATTTAGACAAGATTTAAGATGGTTTCACTTAAGATGGAAAGGTATCAACACAGCCAAGTAACATCCATAATATCACTTTATTTTTGATCTGTTCTGAAGTAACACAGAGTATTTCCCATTTCAATATGAATAATGCTGTTTGTCAAAGAGTTCTTTGTTCTGTTACTAAAACTCTGTGGTACCTCATTATCATCTAACTACAATATTTCACTATACTGGCCCAAACTCCTTTTCTAACATTTCACCCAAATACTAATATACACTGATGAGCCAAACATGACTGAATATACTAACAATATGCAGTTGATGCTCCTTGTGCTGCCA
This sequence comes from Crenuchus spilurus, assembly GCA_036984385.1. Classification (NCBI taxonomy): domain Eukaryota; kingdom Metazoa; phylum Chordata; class Actinopteri; order Characiformes; family Crenuchidae; genus Crenuchus; species Crenuchus spilurus. The sequence goes on along the minus strand of BRDA01035028.1, from coordinate 4,215 downwards.
AACCAGCTCTGATTGGGTGAGTTGTGGTTTCTACAGGTTGTCTGGTGGTGTCCTGTTGTGTCTGACACCAACATGTTAGCAGCAGATCCTTTAAAGCCCTATAAGATGTGAGGTGAAGTCACAGATCTGATGTGTTGCTCCAGCACGTCCCACAGATTGATATCTGGGGAATTTGGAGGCCACTGTCAGTAGGTGCTGACCACTGCAGACCAGGAGGACCATACAAGCCTTGTCAAAGCTTCTCAGGTCTTTACCATTTATCCCCAATTCAACACATCAACATATTAATATTACTACATTGGAACAGGTGAGGCAGTACTGGAGGACTTCAATCAATAACACACATAGAACTGCTAATTTGGCCACGTCTGCAAAATAAATTTGTAATGTTATGGCACTTCAGCTCAATATGAAAGTTATGACAAGAGGAAAAATCACTAGCATCGCCACTGATGGAGATGTGGACAGCCACCTTGGATTAATTATTAATAAATATGGATCCAACAGTCTGGAAATACAACACTGATACAACACAGCAGGAAAAAATGAAGGAACTGAAAAAGATCTTCAAATGTAATGATCTGACTCTTCAAACAAAGAGTAGAATTGTCCAGACTGGTCTTCTCTGTGCTTCTTTATGGATGGGAAAGCTGGACAATACGCAAGCAGGAAAAGTATAGATGTCAATGAACTTTGGAATCCTGGAAGCGAGTAAATGGATTGTCAATTGATATTTTGGACATATTATGAGAAGAACCAGTTCACTTAAGACAGTTACATTGGAACAGTTGAAGGTAAAAAAGGAAGAAGATGGACAGTAACAAGATGGATGGATACAATCAGAGGAGTCATGAAGAAGCCATTAAGAAGCTTGAAGACCCAAACAGGAGACTCCCTGAGTTCTGTTCTTTAGTAATCCACCAGGAGCTTTAGAAATATCAGTATTCCATCTCATTTTGTTGATGTTACACATGTTGCTCTTTTTAGTATTTCATAGAAATTCTCTGGTTGGCTGTCTTAATTTACAGCTACCGATAAGCATGATTGTCACGTATCTGACTCTTCACCCGACGCTAGCTAAATTCTGCTTTAGTTGCACACTCCTTTGATGTCCATTCCCAACCTGCAATATCGCAACCCTTACTTTTTAAGCACTCTATTTTCTGGCATCATCAACTCCTTGGCCCTCTATTTTGACAAGATCTGCAATTCTCCACTATAAGATTAAGCTCCGGCGCTTCCACACCAGCCCCGCGTAGATTAATTGAGATTCTGTCATCATTATCTTGTCGCGTCAGGCTTGCCTGCTTTAACCTGTGCCTTCAGTTTTTGTAGACGTGTTGCAGGGGTGGATGGGCCACGAATGTCAATGTGCCTGGGCCTGGCGGTAACAAAAAGCCTGCGGGGAAGCCTCCGAACCCCTGCCTCGCTCACCCACTGCGCTCCTTTCATCCTCACAGATAACTGGAGCTGCTGTCAGTCCCCACATGACCTCGTTTTAAAGCTAGCAGGTCTCCAGTTCCACCGTGGACTGTCTTTAACACATAGACCCCTGTCTGTGTAATACTGTAGCCCACTGTATTCCCTCACAGTGCCAGATGTAAAATCTGCTGTGACCTTTTATGTAACATGTGTTACTGTTCTTTGGCTTCATTAGCTTAATAGTGCACTGAAACGGGCTTTACTTATTAATAGGATTGTGTATCAGCAAGAAACTACTGTTACGATATGAATCATGATGGAGGGTTGCAATACAATGTATTGCAATATATCATGATACTATAAGCAAGAAAAATTCACAATTTTTAATCTAAATTTAAGGAATATGTCAGTTCTGCACATGTATGCAATTGTTCATGTTGGAGTGGAAGAGCCCAATGGCTGAAGATATTAAAACAATGCCATCTAGTGGTTGGAAGCTTAAGCACAATATAACACAAAAAACGATACCTTTATTGGTCTGCACCTTTGTAATATGTATCATACTTGTTGTTCCTTAGTTTAGCTCTGAATGCAACTGAATGAATAAGGTTCCTAAACTGAGTGTATGGTTCTATGAAAGAAATCTGTAATTGGTATAGAAACTGTATCATTTGTAGATTTGTCATAATCACAGTTTAGGTACACTGGCCAATGTAAACTCTTAAAGAATAAGCTTCCTAAAACATCCTTGGTTTAAATGCATGGTTCTAAGCAAAACATTTTGATAGAACATAGAACTGTAGAATGTATACATCATGCATTGTGTCTGACATTATTATTGACATTTGTCTTCATTACTTTAGCAATGGAAGAAAAGAGACTTTTACTTCAGCATCTCAAGGTCATGACTCATGTCCTCCAGGACCCTCTGCAGTTTGCATATAGAGCTAACAGGTCTGTAGATGATGAATGAATGAATGAACGTTACACTTATATAGTGCCTTTCTCAAACCCAAGGACGCTTTACAATCAACACACTCCATTTACACACACACCGGTGAGAAGCGGCAGCCAGTCGCGCACAGCGCGCACAGTACTCTCAACCGGAAGCGACCGTCCACCTGGAGGACTGCATCAAGCACTAGGGGGATCACCCAGGACAGAGTGCCAACCATATCTGGGCATACATACATACATACATAAACACATACATACATACACAGATATACACATTCATTTTAAAGTATCCAATTCACCTGATCTCCATGTTTTTGGACTGTGGGAGGAAACCGGAGTCCCCGGAGGAAACCCACGCAGACACGGGGAGAACATGGAAACTCTGCTCAGATGTGGACTCGAACGCAAGACCTCAGCACTGAGAGGCGAACGTGCTAACCACTAAGCCACTCTGCTGCCCAACAATGATGCCATTAACTTCGCTCTCTCCTGCCTCCTGCAACACCTGGATGGTCACAACACCTATGCCCATGTGCTGTTTGTAGACTTCAGCTCTGCTTTTAACACCATCATCCCTGACCTGCTACTGGTCAAACTGCAGCAGCTCAGTATCCCCCCATCTGTATGTTACTGGATCCACAACTTCCTGTCCAACAGGACACAGTATGTCAAGATGGGTGACCACATTTCAGACCCTCTCTACCTCAGCACAGGTGCTCCACAGGGCTGTGTGGTGTCTCCCCTGCTCTACTCTCTCTATACCAATGACTGTGTTTCTTACAGTGACTGTTAAACTTATCAAGTTTGCAGATGACACGACCCTGATTGGCCTCATCTCAAACAACAATGAGTCCATGTTCCAGGAGGAAGTGTCATGGCTGGTGTCTTGGTGTGAAGATAACAACCTGGAGCTAAACACATAAAAAACTGTGGAGATGATCAATGATTTCAGAAAGAAACCCTCCCCCCTGCCTCCAATGGTAATTCACGGCTGCACAGTTAATAGAGCGGAGTGTTACAAATTCCTGGGTACTACCATCCAGCAGGACCTCAGATGGGACATACACAACACTGCAGTCATGAAGAAGGCCCAGCAGCGCCTGTATTTCCTCAGACAGCTGAAGAAATTTGGGCTGCCACAAAAACTGCTGGTCCAGTTCTACACTGCGGTAATAGAGTCTGTCATCACATCTTCCATCTCCATCTGGTTCGGCTCTGCATCTCTGCACATCAAACGTAAGCTACAGTTAACAGTGCAATGTGCAGAGAAGATCATTGGCTGTCCGCTCCCCACCCTCGAAGATCTCTATTCTTCTAGAATGAAGAAGAGGGCGGCAAAGATCATGGCTGACCCCTCACACCCCGGCCACTCTCTCTTCCAGCGGTTACCATCTTCACGGAAACCAAAAGTGAGAGGCCTAAAGTCTCGGATTAACCGCCACCTCCACAGCTTCTTTCCCCAGCCATCACCCTCCTAAATAAGAAGCCGTCTCACATCCCTCCACTTTAAACTACTTTGAAACTGCTGCACCTGCACTTTATTATATCATATATCACATAATCTGTATAACTGTATAACTACTGTCCTCCAAATAGACACTACAGTCAGTACATAGTGTACTTAAACATTCATCTTAACATACTTAAACTACACTTTTGGTAATTTTGTAATGCTGCTCAATTGTACCACTTACATTGCACATAACTTATTGGACTTCTGCTTGTACTTTATATTTCATGTTCCTTATTATATTTTGTGTTTATATATTGTCTAGCTTTATTTTCTCATTCAGTTTAAATGTTGACACCTGCACCAAGAAAAATTCCTAAAGGTTC
>BRDA01035021.1:0-29193 GCA_036984385.1 Crenuchus spilurus | reverse complement strand
TATCAGCCAGCCCATAATTTTCTTCCTTTATCTGTATATTCACTTATATCAGGAACTGATGGGATGTATTTGCTAATTTTGTGCCTTAGTTCCTTGATTTGAGCTGAGCAATCTGAATATCCAACTTTTTCTCATTTACAGCCTTAGCACAGCTGTCACCCAGAACTGTCCATGGCAACACATACTTTTACTTATAAAAGTAAACTAAAAATCTAAACGTCTGTTTTTCAATCCATCTGTCTCCACCAATAGTATATATTTCACAAAAGACATCATAGGATCTAGGAATTTCAGGAAAACACTAGAATAGGAAATATTAGTCCATAAACAACCTCAATAAACACTATTAATCACTAGAATAAGAGATATTAGTCTATAAACAACCTCAATAAACACTATTAATCACTAGAATAGGAGATATTAGTCCATAAACAACCTCAATAAACACTATTAATCACTAGTATAGGAGATATTAGTCCATAAACAACCTCAATAAACATTATTAATCATTAGAATAGGAGATATTAGTCAATACCATTTAATTGGTGGTGCCAAAAATGTGAAATGTAGTGTATTTGATTTGACAAATATTTTACACGTTGACATACTGTATCAACATACTGGACACATTTTGAAGATTGAAAATGTTATGACAGTAAAGACTATATGAAATTTAAATGATTATACCTTTGTTGTACTTCTATCAACATCTAGCATAGAGTATTAAGCCTGCACTCTTGAGTGAAGTTGATGCCAATGCATAGTATTGATTGGTGACTCCAAGGCTTAAAATAATGTAAATGAAAGCAAAACTATCTTTTTTGTGCCTCAAACTTTATTAAAAACATATGCCAGCATATTTGAAGTAGTTTCAGCTTTCTGTTAGGAAAAATAAAATTATTATCAGACCGCAGGTGAAAATTGTATTACATTTTTGAATCTCAATGGGACATTATTGGTTTCTGCGGTTCTTAAGTGTTGGGTTAAAGGTCTCTGACCCAGATCAGACGGAGAAGGAGTCAGCGCCAGAACTAGAGATGTTTTGTTTGGTGAAGATTGTCCATTACAAATGGATTTTATTTCATAGCCGAGCGTCCTGGAGCATCTCTTCCCAACCTTTCATCTTCAGGCTCAGAGCGCGGTGGTGGTGGACTTGTAGCTGCTTTGATGCGTGTAGGTAGTTGTAAACATGAGCGCGACAAGAGCGACTGTGAGCCGTCAATCATTTCTCCACCTGTTATTACAAAAGAGGCAAGCAATCCACTCCTTAATCCACATACCAGAGGAGAGAGACTAAAGGATGCTTTTGTGCAATAGGCTATTCTGTAAGCATACACATCTATAGAAGAAAAATATGGAGAGGGACGTCTTGCACAGCCTGGAGGGTCTATGCATAGTCTGACACTTTGCAAATTTCATCCTGATATTTTCATGAGTGCTGTTTAAGTACAGGAGCAGAAGTATGACAAAATGATGATTCTTTGGTATTCAATCAAGCTGTGTTATGAAGCATGGTTCTAGCACAAGGCTGGGCTAACATTCTAAACAACCACATCATTGTGCACTGTGATTTTGCATGTGATAGCCGCTGGTGGTCTTGGGCAAGCCAGTTGTCGCCTGTGCTCAGTGAGGACAAATCATGTCCACCACTGACCCTCCACTTGTCCTGTCATGTTGGAATATGGCTCTAGAGAAGCTCTGTAGATAAGGACCACCTCAGGTTCCAGCACCTCCACCTCAGAATTGCTGTTCTGGCAATGAGTCAATGGAACTAGACCCCAATTTACCCCCATATCATAACACCTGGTGCTGGAATAAGCACCATAAGGAATGTATTAAGATATATACTCAGGAATAAGTGATGTGGGACAATTCTGGAGGCTGTTATGCCCCAGCTGCAGAGCGATGTAGTGCACTGAGGCAGTCTGTAGAGATTACAGAGGAATGGCACAAGTCAGTTCAGAGACAGATGTTCTACCATTTACTGGTACAAAACCATGAAGCCAGACATAATCAGGCTTGTGTGTGTTGGCTTTTCTCCACACGAGTAAAGCTTTGCTGCACCACTGGAGAAGCAATCCCAGAGCCTTTATTAGCAAATGCTAGCCAAACTGCGGTAAGTAGCCTCATACATATATGAGCTGAAGGGCGCAAAATCATGCTTTATATTTTTCTCTCAGACAGCACGGCCTTGGAAAAGAGAAGGCCAATTTAAAACCCATTTACTCCACAGACGCCTTCTTTGCAAAATGCAATACTTTACCTTTTTGTGATTATTTACTAGAATGCCAGACCTAAAAAATGAAAACACTTTCTCATTTTAAAACGGCGTCTGAGCCCGACGGAGCCGAGCCACTTTCTCAGGATCATCACCCCGATTTCCTACAAGATGACGCCTCCTGGAGCTATAATCAAATCATTTCTTGAACTTAAGGAGGGAGTTGTCTTTGAGGATGTTACAGCGTCTTGCCATATTCGTAAATGATACCACCATCGCACTCTAGAAAGGCTTTCAGGGCTGAAATTCAGAGTAGGCCTCGAAGGAAATTCAGCCCATTAAAATCCTCCAAGACAAACGCGACCGCTTGCTGCCAGTTTTCCCCTGTCGCTCTCTGATGTTGGCAGACAGGCAGGCCTGACATGCAGCCATGCAATTCAGTATAAAAAAGAGAGATTGAAAGTGAAATATTAGCAGAGGCACTTCCAGCTTTGTGTTTGAATAATCTGATTTTGAAGGCCTAGGTGGCAAACCTGGAAAAGCCCCACACATACTGTTCGACGTGTAGCTTCACTAGTCCAGGTTTTGTATCCATTTGATTGTTAATCCTGTTTGCCTTTGTCCTGGTAGTTCTAACCTGTCTAGCTTGTATAACATCTAGATTGTGTAGCTTCCTTAGGCTTGTTTAGCTGTTTCTGTTTTATTTTCATTGTGTCGTGTTCTCTTATGTTTGATTTTGTATTAACTTCATGTGTCTATAAGCCTGCATTCCTTTTTCATGATATGTTACAATGTGTTACATTAGGAATAACTAAAATTATAAGAATAAATAGACAGAAGTAGTTAAAATAAAGTAAAATGATGACACAGCAAACCTAACCAAAATGAATAAGAAAATTAAATAATGCAATAAATAAAATACAAAATCAGGTAAAACAGTGGCAGGCTGAATGGAGGTGGTTACAGATTAAAAGTTTAAATAACACCAGTTAGCAAAGCTTTAGCATTAGCTGTAGTGAGTTCGAACTGACTGGTGCATTGGAGCTAAAAGCAGATTTTCTCAGTTCACTAAAAGCTTTTTCTCAGTTCACTAAAATGTTAGATAGATAGATAGATAGATAGATAGATAGATAGATAGATAGATAGATAGATAGATAGATAGAAATAAATAAATAAATAAATAAATAAATAAATAAATAAATTCAGGTCCCAGCACTGCTGGCAGGGCAGCTGCTTGCGCAGCGCCATGATTTGATGCTAAAATGTTGGTTATTTGGTTGTTAGAAAGCTCATGTTGATTCTTCCAAATCTATTCTTCTTCCAATCCTGTGTCCAGAACAACAAAACTCAATGAAACAAAATAAAAGTAAGAATAAAAATAAAAGTTAGAAAATGGTGTTATAAAATAGAAGCCTTTTGAAAATAGTTCTATACAGCATCAAAAAGGGTTCCTCTATTATTACAAGCTTGACTACAGCAGAACCCTTTTTGAGGGCTATATAGAACCATTTTCAAAAAGGTTCTGTATAAAATCATCTACAGCACTTTCCTCATCAATCTGAAAAAACACTTTCCCCATGGAAAACATGAAGGGTTCATGGTTCTATATAGAACTATTTTCTTTACTAAAGAACGCCTGAAGAACCATTTTTTTAAGCGTGTAGTGTATATTTTGCTGAGGATTTAGATATTGCACTTGTATACATTATTGTATTAAAAGTTCTTTTCATAAGGAATGGCACGTATTTATCCTCATTATTCACAAGTGACTTAAAAGATAAATTAAGCTTTCTTTCTCACAGTGGGCCAACAAAGGCTTTTTAAACATGATACATGATTGTGGTCAGCCTTGTTGTTGCTTATTGAGTGTATAATTTTATCCATTATCTTTTAAAAGGGCAATGTCACTATGACAGCTTTAATATTATCTTATGTTGTTGTTCTAAAATGACGTTAAATGTAACACAGTACCATTGAAAAGTTTGGACACACCTCATTCTGTTTTTGTTTTAATTACATTTTTGTAAATTAATACTGGTCATGGATTATGAAGGAACACATAAGGAATTATGTAGTAAACTTAAAAGTGTTAAACAAACCAAAACATGTTTTAGATTTTAGATTCTTCTAAGTAGACACATGTCTCAAACACATTAAGAGGACAAGAAATGCAAGTCATGAACTCTTGACAAGACACAGCTGTTAACTGAAAGCCATTCCAGGTGACTACCTCATAAAGCTGACTGAGAAAATGCCAAGAAAGCTGCATCTAAGCAAGAGGTGCCTACTGTGAAGAATGTAAAATATAAACATATTCTGGTTTGTTTAACACTGTTTTGTTTATTAAATAATTACATATGTATTTCTTCATAGTTTGGATGACTTTAGTAATAATCTACAATGCAGAACATTTTAAAATCATGAACAACCAATTTTTGACTGGTACTGCAAATGAATCAGGACTTGTTGCAGTGGTGATTGTATTCATTTGGATCACAGCCATAGATCAGTCTTGAGGGAATATGACTTAATTAATCAGTCACCTGGAATACTTTACATGTCCTTTATGTATACTTACTGCTCAATTTAATCATCATTATGAGAGATAATTGCTTTGTATTCAACAGTGAAGTATACAAAACTTGTATATCTGTTGCATGAAAATGACAGCTGCTAATGGATTTAAGTTAGAATATGTTGAGAAAAATGTGAATATGAATTTGAATAAATTTGAACATTTTAAATTTGAGAAGTTCAAAATTCATTTTCAATTCATTTTTTTAAGGTAATTTTTGTTCTTAATTTAATTAAAAAAGTTAAACTCTCATATTATATTCATTAGACCTAATGGGATATATTTCAATCCTTTCATGTTGATACTGTTAGAAAGGTAATTTACTCAAAATTTAAATAAAGCTTTAAAGTTTTGACAGTTTACATTTTGAATTTAATCATGAACAAAAATTAACTTTTTGTGATATTCTAATTTTTGGAGATTCATTTCTTATTGCACATTCCAATATATATCATCCCTGACTGGACACATTTTTGGCATTTTTGTTTTTTAATATAATTGTTAACCACTAGTTGCCCTTTATGACATGTGGACATTTTATAATGAACAGATCAACTGAAATGGTCTAAAATTGCATGAAAATAATCATTTACATATTAACTTCCATTATAAGTTAAGAAGGTTTTTTCATTCTCCTGAAAAGTTGCCATTTTGGAGACATGACACATCGTTTCGGGTAATGACGTGGCAAATTCAGAGCCTCACGCATCTAAATCAGAATAATAAGTGTTATGATAGATTGGTATATTCTGCAAAGCAGTCTTAGGCTTAAGTCTGAAGCTATACTATGCCCTTCTTTGGTCTTGACATGAAAAGAAAATAATAACACTAATGCAACTTAGAACTGTTGCATTGTATTTCATGAACCTCCCCATTTGCCACTAGAGCTATTTTGACTCAGCTGATCAGAATCAGACTGGGGGGAGAAGTGTGGGCCTACAGTCTTTCCCACTATCATGGAGAGAATAGATTAGCCATGGCCGGAGCTCTTGAGGCGGAGAGGCTCTGGAGTGGGTGTTTGAGAGTAAGAGGATTGCGGAGGCTCTATAAAGGCCCAGCAGAGGCAGATTCTTGCATTAAGCCCTCCACAATGGAGGGATTTGTCGAGTCCCCTCATAGGTGGGAGAGAGGCTTTCAGTGCCTCTATTTTCCTGAGACCGTGTGCTATGTGCTGGCAGAAAGCCTTCTAGCTCTGAAAAGGAGCCGCCTTTGCCCTTGACACTTCCCGTTTCCTGTCTCTAGATAAAGGACTCACTGAGACCCCATGTGTGTCGCCTTTGTTTCTGGTCATTTTTACATATATATTTGATTTCTCCTGTAGTTTAAGCAGCGTACAGTCCGTGCCTACTCCAGCGAGTGTCTTCTGTAGTCAGCAGTAAAATCACAAATGTGGGAGGCCACACTCATCCTCAATGCTGCATTCACTCTTCTGCTCATTCATCCTTCCAGTCATTCATTCATTCCTCAGTAGTTGTTGTTTGAAAAATGTCAGCCAGACTTAAGTGACGGCATTTAAGAATTATGTATGGGTCGTAAATAATCAATAAGTGGATCTTTAAAAATCCAATATCATGGAAAACTAAAGTTTATATAAGCAACATCATTCCTCAGTGTTTATAATGTCACACATACCATATATACTAGCATATGAATTAGCATATTAAAACCAATTATTCATGCCCCTAGAAATTCTAAGAAACTGAGGCAAACAACTTGTTGTTTCAATGGGGTATCAATATGAGGTGACACAAGAGTCAAACACTGAAGCAATGTCAATTGAGAGTCAACTTTTTTCATAAATTTTCAAGGAATTTGTAACAGTTGGTAATGGATTTGGAAAAGATGTGTGCAGGTCAATATGAAATTTATGTAATAATAACTAAAAAATGATCCAAGTACACAAGAGAATATAAATAAAGAACATGCACAAACATCTAAGAATATCCAAGGACAATAACAGAGCTAATGCTGTAAACAAAACAAGATAAACTAGACTACAGGAGGATGAGAAAAATGATCATAAACAATATATAGAACTGGATACAAGACAGAATAAACAGATAGCCTACAAGGCCTTAAGCTACTTTAAGCTTAATTATCACAGAAGGCCACCAGGGTCTCAGCAAACAGGATACTCTGAGGTCAATAAACAGAGAGTACCAAAAGGTTTCTCCGCTAAAGGATACTCTGAGGTAAGGAATCACACACAAACAGAACTTACAAACAAACAGATACAGGACCTGGATGATGCAGAGGAAGGGAGGTTACATTACAACATGCGAACACGACAATACCAAGCAAAGGATAGTTCAATAGGCTTGGCTTAAGTAGTGCTGCAAATCAGAGTCTGAATGGGGACAGCTTGAAAGAGAATTTACATGAGTTCATAGGAGCGCCAGGGATTCTGGGAAGTGGATTATTGAAATGGTCTGTGTGGATATGTGACAGGCAGGTGTATTGGGGAGTATGACATAATTATTCTTTAAAGGGCCTAAATTTAGTCAGTTTATATAATTAATGTTTAAGTTTTAAAAATGTCACTTCCCAATGCATATATTTATATATGGAACCTAACCTGCTCAAAACAAACTGGTTTTAAATTAATATTTCATATGTATTACATATATGCAGTATATAAATATTAATCTGATTGAATGAATTTATTTGATTCAGAATATATGAATAAAATTTATAGTCTGTTTTGGGTACATATAATCACAAAAATATAATGAATGACACTGGAAGAAAAATAAAATGCAAAAAAAAAAAATAATTTTGGCTTTAATGTAACATTTCAGCATTTTCTAGTCTAAATTCCTTCTTTCTTTAATCTTTCTTTCCTTCTTTCTTTCAGAAAAACTTTATTATCGACAATAATTTATACTACAACTTTTGCCTAATTTTAAGTTTTGCATCATTTCCGCACAAATATATACAGAATTTGTTGATATAGATTAAAAAAAAAACCTTTTAAATCCCTAAAGTATACTGAAACCATAAAAGGTCCTGTTGGAAACCAAAAGGAGCCCTTCTGTGACGCTACCCCCAAATAACTGTTCTGGTATGTTTTTTAAGCATATAAGTGGCTAAATCTCTCCCACCAGATCTTTTCAATCTACCAGAAAAAAACAGCCTCAACATGCTTACAGGAGAACACTCTCCACCAAGCTCTTAAAGCCTGTACCATCTTTCACCCTCCTCACCTCAGCCACTCTTTATATTTTTGTAAATATTTTTATTGATTTTTTTCTTCCCCCTCACTCTAATGGATGTCTCTGGCCTAGGCTTGTTATTCCCCTTTCACATTCACTTGCATTTGTGCTCGAGGGGTTTTGTACATTAGCGTGGGCCTAATGTTTTAATTCTCTTCTCTCAAGAAACCTCTTACAAGTGTGTCCAAATATTCAATCCTCTGAGACCATCAGTGTGAGACCAATAGAAAATAAATACATAAAACATCTCCGAGGTAATGCTGAGATGGTGCAGAAACAAAAAAAAGTAGACCTGTCATTGATGGAAATTTCTGTAAGAAATTCAGGCTAAAGGAGCGACGGCAAATTTGGTCACCTTCCCGTCTCATCTGCATGGAGCCGGCCTGCTAAATGGCAATTCCATCAATGAGCTGTCAGCATTGAGGATGTTGAAGGCAGGGAGAGGAGTGAGCTCGCATTCATTATGATGGTGCTGATGCTGGCGGTGACAGTTAATCTTTGCAGCTTTTGCTCGTGGAGACATTTGGGGAGAATGGCGCCTGCTTTGGCGCCAGGTCACAGCTCTTGACCCTTGCTCGCTCATGCATCTAGAGACACACAGATCATCTGAATTCTACTCAGGCTGTTCTTTGAGGCAGGCACTGATGTGCCCTCGTGATCTTACATGCCAACCCCCCCGCCCCAGTTGCCCAGTGTTGGTGTGCGCGACTCTGGCAAGTTCCCCAACAATCGCTAATTAACGGCGGGGAAAATCGTTGAATGGCCGCCGCGGGACCAGATTGAGTTTCCAGATAGTGTTCACGCTGAAGCTAATGTCAAAGCATACAGTCACCGCCTTGTTAGGAAAACTTGGCCTCCGGTGCTGTTTAATATGCTGAATGGCAGCCAGCGTGCCGATTACGATGGAGCGTTCCTTTAGATGTGGGCTTTTGTAAATGATCTAACCTGCGGGCACATACATACAATGTGAACGGCAGACTTAACTGACAGGTTGATTAGCCATGCGCACACTGCATGTGCATCAGGGCCTGTGTTGAACTGAGACTCGGTGGAAAACTGAATGAACTGCAAATCTTAATTTTTGACATTTACTTCATAGCAACCCATACATTTCTATGTTTATCTCACAACTGCGGTGAGAAAGAAGTCAATCAAGTAGGCTTTTGGTAATTGAAGTCTATGCTTAATTTGATTACTGTGTCTTCTGTATCTCAAGCTTGACATAACTGTGTCATATGAATCAGCACAAATTCTATCAACATTTATATGATTTAAATAAGAGCTGCAGAATTTTGGTTTGGATACTGATGCCAGAATTCAATACCAACTCATTAGTGTCTCAATGTCAAATGTATTTGTTCATTACTTTGGTTAATTAGACATAAGAAAAGTCACATTTTAAATAAATAAAACCAGGGAAATATTTCAGTCACACTTTATTTTAAGCAGCGCTTCAGACACAGAACAGCTCTTAAAATCTCAACAGTGTATCAGAGAAGTGAAGCATCTGAACAACTGAGGATGATCAGCAGATGTTTCAGATTAAAGTTATTTTATTATCGATAATCTGTTAATTTCAGATATTTCTCACTTTATTTAGAAAGTCTGACTACAGTCGGCTACTGCATTTATGGATTAAGATTAAGATTAGTGCTTAGGACCAGGATGAGGACTAGGATTTGTATTTTGGGTAGATATGAATATTAGGGTTAGAATTAGAACCAGGGGGATGTTTAGAATTAGGATTAGGATTCAGGTTAATCTCAACCCAAATTAAAATTAAGATTAAAATTAGGATTAAATTTTGGGTTGGGATAAGGATGGATTTAAGATTAGGGCCAGGGTGAAGATTATGATTAGGGTTAATTTCAGCCCAAATGACAATTAATGTTAGGGTAAGGATTAGATTTTGAGTTGAGTTTAAGGTTAAGTTTAGGATTAGATTTTGAGTTGCATTTAAGGTTAGAGTTAGGACTAGATTTGGGTTGAGATTAAGGTTAGGGTTAGAATTAGGTTTTGAGTTGATATTAAGGTTAGGATTAGATTTTGGTTGAAATTAAGGTTAAGGTTAAGAATAGCATTAGGTTTTTATGTTGAGATTAAGGTTAGGGTTAGGATTTGGTTGAGATTAAGGTTAGGGTTAGGATTAGGTTTTTGGTTATGATTAGGATTTGGTTTTGGGCCTAGATTAATTTTAGGGTTAATATTGGTTTTTGGGTGGAAATTAAGGTTAGGATTAGGTTTTGGTTGAGGTTAAGGTTAGGGTTAGTATTAGGTTTTGGGTTGAGATTAGGGGTGAAATGATTCCTCAAGTAATTTGAGTTTGTTGATTACAAAAAAATGATAGAGGAATTTTCTCTGCCCCGAGTAATCATTTATTTAATTGTAAAGCTCAAAGCACGGTATTTTGCTCAGACTACTTTTAATTTGGCACAATGCGCTTACATCACCCATGCATAGGCAGAAGACGGAAGATGTGAACATCTTTGGTTGAGGAGTGGGAAGATAGAAGAGGTGAGGAAAGTCAATAATGAAAAACACAATAAAAAAAGGCAGAAATGTTGAAAGTGCAGGAGCAATATGGCCCTTGTACAGCACAACAGCACATCTTTGGTGCTGCAGCATCTCCTTCGAAGACACCCAGAATGAACTGTAGGACCCAAGACAAGATAAAGTTAATGTAGCACAATTCCATGAGATTAACGTTAATGTACCATACTAAAATAATGTTAGCCCTGTTAAGGGCTAGTTCTCTGTTAATTATGACTACTGTCGAATGTGTGGCTAGTTAATTACAATGTTGATGCCCTTAAGGTTACCTTGACTTCGTACAGGGTTTATTTAACCTGTAAAAAGACAGCGCTGTGGAGTTAAGAAGATGAAAAATAAAAACATAATAAAGTTAGCTGAGGAGTTGTCAATATTATTGCCTGTTCTTGAAAGTTGCACAACATAAAGGCAAAGGTATGTATTTTTTTTTTTTTTTATTAATGTCTTATATTTTTGATACAAGAAACAATAAGTTGAAAATAATTTAATTTAATTTATTTTTCTTTGTGTTTTATTCATATTTATTTAGGTTTGCAGTTGCAAATGTTTCTAAACAAGAAAATAGTTTGTTGTTATGCAAAACTTTAAGAAATAATTCAAGAAATAAAAATGTTATCTAAAAAGGAAACACTTCATTATTAAATGAAATGTCATATTTTCTCTTCTGTATTTATAATTGCTCTTTAAACAGGCAAATATATGTTTTATCTGATTACTCGATTAATCAAAGGAATTTTCAGTAAAATACTCTGTTACTAAAATATTCAATATCTGCAGCCCTAGAGATTAATGTAATAAAAGTACCATATTAAAAGTACAACTGCAAGATATTTACATTATTATTTTCAGACACTTCACTACTGTTATTTATTTGTTGCTGATGAGTCTGATGAGAGTTTATTAATCATCTACAAAGAACCATTTAAAATAAAGTGTTGCCAGTATTTTAGACATTATGTTCTACAGAGAAGATTATTCAGTTTGTTCTTTTATGGCTTCACTTCTAAAAATCTTTTTTGGCATCTTTTGCGTAAAAATACAGCATCAAAAACTCAAAACAATGCAGTAAAGGTGTGTGTTGCCATATTGCAGTATTTAAAAAGCACTGAACTTCTGACGCCTGCATTGCATTTGACATATGGCTACTGCAGTTGTAATTACACATAGTGCTTTAGCTGGTTAACACTTGATTGTTTACTGTGCAATTGGTTTTAATCAAGGCTGCCGAAAACTGCTTAGTGTGTTTCATTCTGAAGGCAGCTGTCGAGCAAGTCACTGCCTTCAAAGGTTCCTCTCTAGATGGGCAACTTTAACCAAAAAGGAACCTTGGCAAGCATCAATAAAGCCAAATTTAGGTACCTTAGAAGACTTCTGAGTGGAGTTTTCCATAAAAAGGCTGTCTACTTGGGGATCTAAATGGACCTGACCAGTTGTCTTTAATGTGGGTCAGTTAGAGTTTATGTAAGAATATTTTCAGCCACAGCAAATGGACTGGACACAACAAGGCAAGATACAAAGTTATGCTAACATAAGTCAGCCCACATCAGGCTTCTTTACAACAACATCTTCATTTAGCGTGACTTGTTTGACATAACTGGACCATGTGAATCACCTCCATCACACATTCTTGTACTATTTATGCAGCTACATTGTGTTGCCCAAGCTCTTGACATATGGGTACATATATGTGGTTGCTAATAATACAGTTAGCTAATGCGCTAAATGCTAACACTGCAGTTTCACTTTAATCAAAGCTGTGAAAGCACTCATCTGGTCCTTTCTGTTGGATCACTGGATCATCTATTATCTGAGTTTATATAAGAGCATTTTCTGCCCCAGTGAATACACTGGACACAGCTGAGCTGAGAGAAAGTCGTGCTAACACAAGTCAGCACAAATCAGGTTTCTTTACAGCACGTTGTTCACTTAGCGTGACTCGTAAGATCTAACTGGAACATGTGAATCGCTGAAGACACATTAAGTCTTACTGTTCATGCTCCTAAAGAGTGCAGGTCACTCCTATGTTCCCAAGGGTTCTATGTTCCTATGGGACATGTGTTCCCAGGGTCCTATGTTTCCAGGATCATATGTTCTCAAGGTTCTATGTTCACTGGGTCCTATGTTCCCAGGGACCCAAGGTTCTATGTTCCGAATGCGAAGTGTTACCAGGGTGCTGCGTTCCCTGAGACCGATGTTTCCAAGGTTCTGTGTTCCCAAGGTTCTGTGTTCCCAATGTTCTGTATTCCCAGAGTTCTATGTTCACTGGGTCCTATGTTCCCAGGGACCTGTGTTTCCAAGATTCTATGTTCCCAGGGTCTTGTGTTCCCAAGATTCTATGTTCCCAGCTTGCTGTTTTTCCAGTGTACTGTGTTCATTGGTCCTATGTTCCCAGGGACCAATGTTCCCAAGGTTCTATGCTCCGAGTGTGAAGTGTTACAAGGGTACTGTGTTCCCAAAGTTCTGTGTTCCCAGGGTCCTGTGTTCCCAGGATCGTATGTTCACAAGGTTCTATGTTCACTGGGTTCTATGTTCCCAGGGTCCTGTGTTCCCAAGGTGCTATGTTCTCAAGGTTCTATGTTCCCAGGTTCTGTCTCCACATTGGAAGCTCTACTGTCTTTGTGTTTTTCTCATATAAACGCATTTTCTTTCCTGACCACAAAGTAACATAACAAATCAGCTCACACTGGGCAGGTTAGTGTGGTGACAAAACAACCCAAAGTCATTGGCTGAGTATTTCAAGGTCAGCACCCAGTGAGGTCAAAGTTTTAATCAATATAAACTTTTGCCACTGCCCGCTACAGCAGGTCTGCCAACCCCGACATTGGGTCCCATTACAACATCATCTTCATTTAGCCATTTGATGTAATTGGACCGTGTGAATCACCTCAGTCACATATTCTAGTACTATTTATGCTGCTAAAAAGCATTGCCCTTGCACTTGACATATGGATACTGCTCTTTCTAATTATACACAGCACATTAGCTAACCAACGCTTGAGTGCTAACACTGCAGTAACTCTTAATCAAGGCTGGTGAAAGCTCTTGCCTGGGCTTATGATGTTGTATCATTGGATCATCTCCCAACTGTATCTTTTTCTGACTCACTCAGTATATATATACATACATAAATAATACCCGGGAATGTGTGTGAGAGCTGGAAGAAGAAGCGACAGCTAATTCAGGCCAGGTCCTACTAAAGATGGTCGCCCTTGAGCGTGCACTTGAAGAGCAGGCAACGACATGCAAGGACGTCTGTGGCACGAGGAGAGCTAAATAAACAGCTTACAGGGCATAATAGTTGCAGTTATTAATATGGGCACAGATAAGAAAGGACTGGATTTGCATTCACCTCTCCGCTCGGCAGTTTTTGCTGAGGCGTAAAACACATAAAGTCTCTTTGGGTTTTTAAAATGAGCTGCCTTATGGAAATGAGACGGCCTGTAGCTGTAAGGTAGCTTCAGTCCAAACATCGCATTATCTGCATTATATAATTATATGAACTGCAGAAGTATTGTCAAAAAGATTACGCCGTCATCTCTGCATGTTATTTGTTCTGACAGAAACACATGAGGACACTGCACGTCTGCGGTGAAACCTGCGGTTCTGGGGGCACTGTTTTTGGACCATAGTCTATATCTGTATCTCTATCTTCAGGTCTGGTTAATCCTGCCAGCTGAAAGATGCTGGCTGTGAGCCGTGAAGCTGCTGGCTTCGTAATAGATGACGGGCAGTAGACAGGCTGAGTGACTGTTGCCTTCACACAATCATGATTTATGAGACACGAGGATTCAGTGTCAGTTTGCAGAGGTACACTGTGTGGTGAAGCAGAGAGAGAGAGAGAGAGAGAGAGAGAGAGAGAGAGAGAGAATGATAGAGTCAGAAGTGGACACAGAGAGAGAGATGGTGAGAGAAAGATAAAAGCATGAGAAAAGAGATAATGTGGAAATACACAGAGTGGTGAAAGAGAGACGAAGAGAGAGAGAGAGGGGATGAGATGGAGAGCAATAAGGAGAGAGAGATGAAAGGGGAAAAATGAATGATGAGAGTGAGATGGTAAAGATAAAGGGATGGAGAGAGAGAGAGAGAGAGAGAGAGAGAGAGAGAGAGAATAAATAGGACCTAACCTGACATTCTCATTTCATTAAGTCTATTAGAGTGTAGACACTATGAGTACTCTAAGAAAGCAGAAACTATAAAAGCCCAGGCGCTATAAGACATTATAAGCCTGGAGACACTCTATAAGACTGGAGACTCTAAAATACTGGAAACACTCCAGATGCTATAAGACTGGAGATACTGTAAGACTACAGACTCTCTAAGACTTGAGACAGTATAAGACTGCAGATGCTAAAAGACTGGAAACACTATAAGATTGTATATTCTATAAGACTGGAAAGTGTAGATGCTATATGACTGGAGACACTATAAAAGACCAGGTGCTACAAGACTGCAGACCCTGTAAGACTGGAGACACAATAAGAATGCTATAAGAATGCAGATGTTATAACACTACAGACACTGTTAGACTGCAGAGACTACAAGACTGGAGACCCTACAGTACTGACCACATTCAAGTTTACATGGACTTTATTAGCTGCTACAATTATTATTATTATTATCATTATCATTATTATTATCATCATCATCATCATCATCATCATCATCATCAGCATTATTATTATTATTTTTATTGTCATTATTATCATCATTCCTGTTTCACTCCAGTCACCATCTCAGTACACCTGAACACTACAACAGCATCATAGGATTATGTGATTTATCAAGAACTTATAATTAGTTGACCAGAAGAGGATGGGTCCCCCATGTGAGTCCGGTACCTCCCAAGGTATCTTCCTCCAGCTCTGAGAGAGTTTTCCTTGCCACTGTTGCCGTTGGCTTGCTCACTGAGGATTTGGTGTTTTGTTATTACTGACCCTGTAAAGCTGCTTTGTCACATTAGTTGTGTAAAGAGCTTTATAAATAAATTTGACTTGACTATAAGAATTCAGTCGCTATAAGGGTGTAAACATTATAAGACTTTGGCAGAATACTGTAGATAATGCTGAAAACCGCTGGTGGTCTCTCTCTGGTGGGTGGATGGAGCACCAGCTGTTCCATCTGGAGCCTGCGTTGTATTGTCTCCAGGGTAACACACAAGGAGGGGCTCAGCCCCCCACTGATGAAGAAGATAAAACGCACACAGATGTAAAAGAACAATGCAGAGAAGATGATGAAGACAAAGGAAAGAGGGAGAGTGAGGAAGAGACACAGAGAGGTGGAGACAGGTATGGAGGATATGGATAAAGTAATAAAGTGAGAGATGGAGAAGGAGTGATAAAAGATTATGAGAAAGAGGAAGAGACTGAAATATGCCAGTGTTGCTGCCAGTGTTAACTTACTTACCAGATTAAAGGAGCGGTTCACCCAAAAATCTATTTTTAAGCTGTTTTACCAAGTGTAGCTGCTTTAGTTCATTTTTGTTCATAATTTAATTTAATTTAAAAAAAGTAAAAACATCACAAATTACACATAAACTGATATTTCAATCATTTTTAATGTTGTTACTGTTTGAATAATTTACTCAAACTTTACTCAAACGTCCTTGAAGAACAATCTTTTTAAGAGTCTATATAATAAACAGTTATCAGGAAATTATGTTCCTTGACTATTATGACTGATACACAGTCATCAGTGATGATGATGATGATGATGTATGAGCAGAGTATCTGATAGAGGAACTACTTCACCTCGCGGAAGGTTGATAATCAAGTAGTACCCTTTAACTTAAAATCTAACAATAAACAGTGATGACAAAACTGTGGTCTAATCACAATAATGCACTCTAGGGTGATGCTATATCATGAGATATTGACACTGATGTTGACACTACGTGCCACCGCAGTGCCAATATAACATATTATAGCACAACACTCAAGTGTATTATTGCTTAAATATAAAATAAATATAATTTTTTCATATTGAATTATGAACAAAAATGAACGTTTTCATAATATTCTAGTTTTAAAATGTGTCAGAGAAGCAAACTCAAAACACACATTTGCAGTCATACATTTGAGGAAAATTGGTGGCATTAGAAATTTTTTTTTGACAAACTTTTCCTTTAAGAGCTAGACGGGATGAATACTTGAAGGGAGCAGAGGCTCATTTAACTTTGGTTTAATTTTGTGGCATCTTTCTCTGTGATTAGATTAGATTACTGAGTGAAAGGAATCATCATGAAAAGACGGCTGTTCCTAGACGGTGGATAAAAATAGGCTGGGCTAATACGATTACCGACAAAACAGATTCATCCATCCATCGTTTAATCAGAGCTCGGCCTGTCTAACGTTCACCCTCCCTTCATTATACACCTTCCAGTGCACTGTGAGAGCTCTTCATCACATTAAGCTGACATACGTTGTAGGTGTGCAAGAAAATGCAAAGAAACATCAGTGTTGTGGTTGCCATGGCCAAATCACGTACAAAGAAACTGTGACACCAAAGTGATACTGTGGCCTGCAGGCAAATAGAAAAAGTTACTGCAGTTATGAATGATAGTATGCAAACTAGTAGATACACTACTACACAAAAGTTTAGGGTCACACACTTTTTATCTCAGATTTGATGTCTCCCAAAAGTTGTTGCTTATAAACTTTAGTGCAACTGTTTACTCTCCAGCAGAAATTCAGCACATATTACATGCAAGATATCATGAGAGGCGGGGATATTGTGCATACTCTAGAATATTAGAGATATTAGTCCATAAACAACCTCATTATTGACTGTTAATCAATAGGAGATATTAGCCCATCAACAACCTCAATAAACACAATTAATCACTAGAATAGAAGATATTAGTTAATAAACAAGCTCAATGAACACTATTAATCACTAGAATAGGAGATATTAGTCTATAGGCAACCTCAATAAACACTATTAATCACTAGAATAGGAGATATTAGTCTATAGGCAACCTCAATAAACACTATTAATCACTAGAATAGGAGATATTAGTCCATAAACAACTTCAATAAACAATATTAATCACTAGAATAGGAGATATTAGTCCATAAACAACCTCAATAAACACTATTAATCACTAGAATAAGAGATGTTAGTCCATAAACAACCTCAATAAACACTATTAATCACTAGAATTGGAGATATTAGTCCATAAACAACCTCAATAAACACTATTAATCACTAGAATAGGAGATATTAGTCAATTAACAACCTCATTAATCGCTGATGATCACTAGGAGATATTAGTCAATTAACAACCTCAATAAACACTATTAATCACTAGAATAGGAGATATTAGTACATAAACAGCTTCATTAATCACTGTTAATCACTAGGAGATATTAGCCAATTAATAACCTCATTAACCACTGTTAATCACTAGGAGATATCTGTCCATAAACAACCTCATTAATCACTGTTGATTACTAGATATTAGTCAATTAACAACCTCATTAATCACGGTTAATCACTATAATAGGAGATATTAGTCCATAAACATCCTCATTAATCACTGTTAATCACTAGGAGACATTAGTCCATAAACAATCTCAATAAACACTTTTAATCACTACAATACGATATATGTATTAAATAGAGTCTTACAGCAAACTGGAGAAAAGTCACAGCAGTTGTATAGAATGTTGTATAATATTAGCAAATACAGTCATGCGTGTTGGCTAATGTGTGTACGCTGGCTAATATTTGTAAAAAAAAAAAAAAAAAACATAAATGTGTTGATGCTGGAAGCTGAGAGGCCTCTACAGGCTTGGTGCTGTAGGGAGGGTCTTTCATCTGTTTAATACAGCCTGACCCGCTGCAGGGATTAACCGCAAATTACCATATCGGCCTAGTGATTAGGGTGGCCAAATTTAAACAGCTGATTAGCAGGCCCGGAGTGTTTGCACCTTGCTGCGTGTTCGCGTGCTAAACGACTGGTCAATCGCACATGCTGTCAATAAGGATTTAAGAGGACGTGTGGCTGTAGTGGTTAAAAATTATTTATTTTTCATTTTTTATTCATCCAGTAAAGGCTTACATCCATACTCAAGTAAAAAGTAGTGCTAATCCAGAATAATAATTACTCAAGTCAAAGTATCTTCTACATCAATTAGCCAAAATATAAATGTGCTGTGGCTCTTCCTCATGCCACCAAAACAGTTCTGACGCAGTGGCATGGACACTACAAGTCCACTGAAGCTGTCCTGTGGTATATGGCACCAAAGCATTAGCAGCAGATCCTTTAAGTCCTGTAAGTTGTAAAGTGGAGTGACCACTTGTCCATTTCACTCAAACTATGAGAAGTAGGAGGACTGTTTTCTCACTAATACAAGAGTGCCCAATCCTGGTCAAAACCAAGGCTTGATTACAGAACTCAAACTGTGCTGAAGAAACTAAACAAACACTGTGGCTGTGACAAGACTGTGAATAAATGGTGATCTGGCAATGACAACTTAGAATGTAGACGAGGAAGCATATATATCAAAAGTAATCAAACTGGGGATGAACAAGCAGGGTTGTAAGATGAAATAAGACAGGTGTGGCTGATGACGAGACCTGGCAGTAGTAGGGCAGAGAGACATGATGTGAATGTAAACAAAAGCATGTGTTGACAAGACAGCACATGGGAAACATAAACAAACAAGAAGCATATGGACAGGGATATGGCGGGAGGATCAGAAGGTGCAAAAGTTTGGAATTTTCAATGATTAATAATTAATGACCAGTTGTAGCCAATACTGATATCACTCTCCATAATCAAAACAATTTTATTGTAAATAATGTAATGTCAAATTAATGCTACTTGCTGACGATCAGTGAACATTACAAGAAGTTGCAGAGTAGCCAGTAGAGGATGCTTGTCTACAAGGACATCATTTGAAATTATCAGCCATACTTTCAACATTGAGGCTAATAATGATAATGTAGTTTTATGCATTTTTATTGGCAATATATCAACTGCAGATACGTCATTCATCCCAATAAAAGTCTTGCCAAAAATGTAAAGGAAGTTATAACAGCTCTTGCTACACAGATGATATTGACAGTCTTACATATAAATGAACTTCTCTAGTTGTTCCAATGAGCGAGGACTCATATAAAAATTATAACATGCTTTTGTACATGCTGGAAATAACTGTGACTTCTAAGAATTAAATGACATTATTTAAACCCTGGTAAGCAAAAGTGACTTTACTTGTATATATCTTTAATCATACATGCACCATCTCTTAATCTTAAACATTCATGGACAGATGACTCACAAATCTAATTACACTCCAGTTACACATTTCACATTAGATCCATGTTTCATATGTTTAAGTACTTTAGAAGTTATTGCAAGCATGATGTCATTTTATGAATTATTTCTCATTTGTTGCTCAGTGAAATAAGCTGAGAAATTGTGTTGAAAGTGCACTTTCACATTTGTTTGTCCTGACACGCAACATCTAGAAAGAGATCTAATTAACATCTCAGTAGTTTTCCAACTGAGATCATATGGAGACACAGATGAGACTTAGTACTTAGACACAGTACTAAGACTCAGTTTTGATGTTATGAATGAATAACATGTTTATCTGAGACAGAAATGTCTCATTTTTGTCTCATCCTAAGGGAGAATCTTCATTAAGTCTCCAGAGTCATCAAAGAAACATTTGAGTAGTTGTTTTAAGTTTGCTGATTTCAGTTAAACACAATGAAATTAAAAACCTGAGAATTTTTTTTTGTCTCATACTATTTTGGGAGAATCTCATTGAAGTCTCATGAGCCATCAAAGAGAAACATTTAAGCAATTGTTTTAATTGTGGTCATTTCAAATTATACATAGACAGTGAACAACAAAAGAGATTTTTTGTATTATACTGTTTTAAGAAAATCTCTACGATATCTCATGAGCCATCAATGAGCCATCAATGAGCAACATTTGAGAATTTTTGAATACTATTTTGGGAGAATCTCAATGAAGTCTCATGAGTCATCAAGTACAAACATTTGAGCAAACAACAAAGGGATGTTTTGTCTTGTGCTGATCTCATGAGCCGTCAATGAGCAACATTTGAGAAACATGTTTTTCCTCATGATTTTAATGTTTTAAAATGGATGAAAAGTTACTATTAGTCTTGTTTTATGGAAAGAAGAAAGCCAAGTTCTCCAGACCATAGTAAAGCAAAATGACTAGTAACTAGTCTGTTAAACTTTTATAATATAATAATAATAAAATAATAAAATGTTAGTACTGTTTATAGAAACAGTGTGCTTGGTAACTCTGTTTTGCTATTACAACTGCATTATACAGAACCCATTAATGATCTAGATGGGGTAATTTAACTGTAGAGGCCTCTGCACATTAAAACTAATGTTAGTTGATCGGCTTCATCCTCAAATCTAAGTACCTTTCCACTTAAACTGCATTTTGCCACTGCCAGCTGTGGAGTGGCCCTGCATGGTGCAGTACTTTGCATGCTCTAGCACTGTTAACTCATCAGATGGAGAGCCTGATAATTAGCTCATGAGTTTAATCAGGTGTGTACGAGGAGGGTAAAAGCACTAAACTGCAGTGGTCGCTCTAGGACGCTGGCCAGAAGCTCATGGTTCAGTTCCAGTGAGACAGAGAAAGGCTCTTTGTGCTCCTTTTCATATTCAGATGTGAACGAGTACCCTGCCCCACAGCATGTACTCTTGATCATTTAAAGAGTGATTAGGCAAGGCCTGAATAATGCATGCTGGGATGCTGGGAGGGGGCATGGGGCTTGATGACTCTCTGTTGACCGACGATAAATCAGCGCTTTATTACGGCCACTTTTGGAGTTTAAGAGGCTATAAGTGAGCCATCACTAAGACAGTGATAAATACACACTGAGGA
Organism: Crenuchus spilurus; assembly: GCA_036984385.1. NCBI lineage: Eukaryota > Metazoa > Chordata > Actinopteri > Characiformes > Crenuchidae > Crenuchus > Crenuchus spilurus. Next base: position 7,753 of record BRDA01035021.1, on the reverse strand, counting down.
TCAGTGGGGGTCTGTCTGTGTGTGGGGGGGTCTGTGAGTGTGTGTTACATTGGCTACAGGGTGTGCCGTAATCCCCAGTAGTTCGGCCTGACATTTAGATTATTGATCCCATTTTAAAGCCGGAGGATGCTGAGCACTTCTGTTTTGAGTTGGTGTGATGTTGGAACTTTTTAAAGGCTCATATCATGCAAAAAAGCATTCTGGACACAACAAAGTGGAGCCTACAGTGAATCTCCAGCTCTGTATGGCATGCAAGAGGTTTAAAACATAAATAAAGGTTAGAATGAAAGCAAAAAGTAGTGCAGCACAGATTCATATCTGTATTTGTATCCACTTAGAATGCAATACATGTTCATTCCAAGTAAATGGATCTTTAGTACATCCTGATTGTGATGTTACAACCTTCAGTGGATTTAAATATAGCAGCCCAATTAGCCTGCAGCAGTTTAGCCCCGCCCATTCATGTTGAAGTTTATAAGAGTGTTGTTCCTGCAGACAGTCTGTAGCAGAGTTATTAGAGCAGATATGGAGGAAATAATTACATGTTGTTCTGTTCCTAACAGTCAGGAAACAGAAGTCAGTCGAAGATGCTTTCACTGCTTTGAGGAATTCAGGATGTACTTGTTCAACATTTCAGCCTGGACTGCTGTTTGAATCTATTTATTTGCATACACTACCTGTCAAAAGTTTTAGAACACAATTTTTCCTTTTTTTTGGAAAATGATGCAGTTTAATGTCTTATTGAGTCTGAAATGAAAGCACAGGAGTTAAATAAGACATCATGGAATCAGTTTATAGACCAAAATGTATCTAAACTTTTGACTCATCACAGTAGCACCTTTGTCAGATATAACAGCTGAACACACTCGTGACATTCTTTCTACTATAGACATCAAACATTCTTCAGACAGTTCTTCACAAATCTGCTGCAGAACGTCACATAAATGTTGGCACTTGTAGGTTTGCTTTGCTTTTCACTTCATCCCAAATCAGCTGGATGGGGTTTAAGTCTGGAGACTGTGCTCCACTCCATGTTTTCAAGCTGACCATCTTGTTGTTTTTTCCTGAGGTAGTTCTGGCAGAGCTTGGACTGATGTTTTGGGTCACTATCTTGATGTAGGATGAACCCCTGACTAACTAGGCACAAACGTTCTAAAACTTTTGACCAGTAGTGTATATTGAGTCTTAACTCTTACAATGTGAAAATCACAGTCACATATCATATGACTGCTTTCAGGGAGTTAGAGACTTGTGTGGTGGAAAGAGGCAGGAGGGGATCACACAAAGCATTTGTGCTTAGTGCACCCATATGCTTAGCACCGTTACTGTCAAAGTGTAAAATAATAGCACATACAGATAATGATGAATATTTAAAATATTCAGATAGAGATAAAGTCTAATGTGTAAAAGTGGACGTCACAAATTTCACTTAATGTGATGTACACAGTCATATCAGAATATTATGACCACCTACCTATTAGTGGGAATAACCACCTATGGCTTGGAGTGGTGATGCCTTTCCTTTGTTAATTACAGAGGTTGTGGTGCATCAGATATTTGGTACCACTCACCAGAGTCTCATGGCTCAACATGGCTCATGGGCCACCACTGTTATGCTGTTAGGAGGCACTCAATGTACCAGAAGTCCATTCTCAGAACACCTTCTGTACAGCAGCTTTTCTAGTTTCTGAGATGCTACCACCGCCATGCTTCACCCAGTACCCTTTTATCATGTTGTTTTGGACATCAGTCACATCACATCCGTTGGCGTTGCTTATTTATACATGCAGCAAACCCGGTCACGTGGCATTGGTGATGTCCCCGGCCAAGTTTCCAAAGCATATTATGATGTGACTGTGTATTTCCAAGTGAAACCAGAAGTAATTATGTTTTATTGGGATGGTGAGAGAGTGAGAGAGAGTCTTGAACGGTGGGCTGAAGACTCTGAGTGTGCCTGGGTGGAGATGTGATGTGATGAGCATTGTCATGGCCGGTATTAATGAAAATGTATTTTTAACCCTGAACTGAGTGCTGAGCTCTCTCACTCTCTCACTCTCGGTCTCGCTTTCTGTCTCTTGCGCACAAATAAAGCAGGAACATCTGCTGCTGAGTGGATTAAAGAGGACAAGGAAAGACTTTTTGCATCCATTATTGATGGGATTTGAGAATAATGCCTCAGGAAATACGTATTTACTCTCCTCACCGTGTACCTGGCTTTTCAGATGCCGATCACTGACCTACATGGAAGACAGAAGATGAAAATCTGAAACGGGATGAGTCGGACAGCGTCTGACGACACCGGGGATGCACTAATGGCTCTTATGTATTCCTCAGCAGTGCTACACTGTTTTTGTGAAGGACAAAAGAAAAAATCCCATTTCCTGCAAGCTGGGCTGGACACTGCGTCACAGTTCAGTTGATGACTCATTTTGCAAACGAACGGAAGCTCGTCAGGCTCTTTGGAAACTTTCGTTATCATTATTATTTCTATGCAAACTTTCTGTAAAGAAGTTGGTGCAACTTTCTGGACTTTAATTGGCTTGTGATGTGGTGTCATCTTGGCTCGTTTGGGTTTGTGTCATTAAAACTGCAAAAGACTGCAGAGATGAGACGGGCTCTCATTAAAAATGAAAATCATAAAAATTCTCATTTTGTCCCCGAAAACATTAACCGCAGCATGTTCGCATCAATAATTTACTTGGGCTCATTTTCAGGCCATTAAAGTTGGTATTGTGTGTTAAAGCATGAAACGTCATGTAGAAAACAGGCCTGGCTAGACTAGTACGCTAATAAATCCACTAGTGGACGCAGTGGGCAGCTGTTGTTTAGCTGAGGTCAGTGTGTGAAATACAGCAACAGCAGATTTTCTACTAAACAGCCAAAAATACTTAATATATGTCATGGCCATTTGGTCGACGCCACACCCATATTAAGCTACCTTCACCTTGCCAGGCTGAAGTGACTCAAATCCAATCTTTTGCCTTAATGTGGCTCAGATCTGATGTTTTCAGGGCTGTGTGGATGTCAAATCCCATCTTTCTTATGTGGTCCTGATCTGAGGACATGTAACTTGAATGTGAGGTCAGATCAGATTTCATGTCTTTTTGCTTGTATGCATGCGTGTAATGGGTGAGTCACCATTGGCTTCTCTTGTATACATATGTACGGTATGTTCAGGGCCAGCACGCGCATAACACAGGCTGTGCCTGGGCCTTTTGTCCGTGCGAAATAATATTAACAGTATTTAACATAATTACTGTATGTATGTTATTAAAATTAAATGGGTTTAAGGGTTTAAAACATTTTTACTATTGAATTTTTTCAAAAAGAAGGAGTACAGCCCATGAGATTGGACTTGATTCTGAGGGTAATACGTGAGAACATACTGGACTTTTGCGCCAACACGCCAACTAGCAGCAGCCACTCGTATCTTGGAATTTCACTCGGATCTCAAACAAAAATTCTTTTGTATGTTGGTCTGCTCGTATCCCAAAATACCACTGTACTTGATCATTTATTTATTGAGGAAAATGATCCAATATGACATATTTGTGAGAGGCATAAGTATGTGAAGCTCTAGGATTAACAGTTTATTTGAAGGTAAAATTAGAGTCAGGTGTTTTCAATCAATGGGATGACAATCAGGTGTGAGTGGGCACCTGTTTTATTTAAAGAACAGGGATCCATCAAAGTCTGCACTTCACACGTGTTTGTGGAAGTGTATCATGGCATGAACAAAGGAGATTTCTGAGGAGCTCAGAAAAAGAGTTGTTGATGCTCATCAGACTGGAAAAGGTGACAAAACCATCTCTAAAGAGTTTGGACTCCACCAATCCACCATCAGACCGATTGTGTACAAATAGCACAATAACAGCTTCATTCAGTGCCTCCTCTCACTGCATCTCATCTCGCTCGCTCCACCACGTCCAGAGAGAGAGCAAAATATCCTCTGGACACAGAAAAGGGCGTTGATAATGAGAAAGATTTGGAAAGGACTGGAACTGGTTTGCATTTTAGCAATTAGCATTTTAATAAGACGACCAGAGTACAAAGGTCACAAAGGACCCCAGGGTAACTTCTATGCAACTGAAGGCTTCTCTCACGTTTGCTGATGTTAATGTTCATGAGTCCACCATCAGGAGAACACTGAACAACAATGGTGTGCATGGCAGGGTTGCAAGGAGAAAGTCACTGCTCTCTAAAAAGAACACTGGTGCTTCTTTGCAGTTTGCTAAAGATCAAGTGGACAAGCCAGAAGACTATTTGAAGAAAGAGTCCATTTTAAACCTTTTTTGTTTAAATGGGAAGTGTTTTGTTTGGAGAAAGGAAAACACTGCATTCAAGCATAAGAACCTTATCTTATCTGTGAAACATGGTGGAGGTAGTAACATGGTTTGGGCCTGTTTTGCTGCATCTGGGCCAGGATGGCTTGTCATCATTGATGGAAGAATGAATTGTGAATTATATCAGAGAATTTTAAAAGAACATGTCAGGACATCTGTCCATGAACTGAATCTCAGCAGAAGGTGGGTCATGCAGCAAGACAACAACTTTAAGCACACAAGTTGTTCTACCAAAGAACGTTTAAAGAACAGTTACCGGAGACGTTTAGAAGTTGCAGTTATTGCTGCAGAGGGGGGTCACACCAGATACTGAAATCAAAGGTTCACATACTTTTGCCTCTCACAAATGTCATATTGGACCATTTTCCTCAATAAATAAATGACTATGTATAATACTTTTGTCTCGTTTGTTTACCTGGGTTCTCTTTATCTACTTTTAGGACTTGTTTGAAAATCTGATGATGTTTTAGGTCATATTTATGCAGAAATATAGAACATTCTAAAGGGTTCACAAACTTTCAAGCATCACTGTAACTATCCAGTGGTGCTGAGAGTAAGACCCATACAACTCAACCAGAGCAAGCATGAAATGGATCCGTTTGAGAATTAGTTGTCAGAAGAGATACAGTGTTACATGTTCCTGTATGAATTTCTGCATAATTTTGTCAGAAATGATCCTTAAAAACAGGACAGTATGAATTTTTGATAAACAGTCTAACTGGATTGAAAGCTTAGAAGCTCAGACTGGCACGACAGTGAAGTTGTTCATAAAGCTTTATTAATCCTCTCAGTTTTAGCAGTTTTAGTTTACCTTAAATTGTCTAACTCAGATTAGAATGAAAATAAAATGTAATAACTCTTCTCACATCTGACTGCTAACACAATATTCAGTATTGTTTTTGTAGGTAGTCGAATAGGGCTATTACCCAAGGAACCCCATTAGCCACTGGGTCCATAGCATAGACCTTAGATATACTGTGTGTGTGTGTGTGCGTGTGGTGACTTTAAATAATCAGTATACACATTTAATTAGATGTAATTGGCTGTAGTAGAGCTGCTATAGTAATTTCACAGCCTTTATCATAATGCAACATTAAATCTGCACTTGGAGGCTGAAAAGTACAACTTCCAGGTTGCTACCCCTCCCTCTCCACTGCACTCCAGTGCTGTCTCCAAAGCCCCTGGAGAGTGTTGGTTCACGGGGTGCGCATTAGCAGTGATTGACACTCTGTCAGACACTCTTTCTGGCTTGTTCTGACTGGTTGTTTTGTGGGTTATTGTGGGTGGCATGAGGAGCACTAAGCAGAGCTAGATCTATCCCCTATTCACATGCTATCACCATGCAAGAAGCACATGGATCTGTGGAAGCGCTGTAATGGCTGCTGTGCCGAAAGGCCCCGAATGGCTGATGCTGGAGCTGGACTTTCTCTATCTCCTTACCCACTCCCCCCATCCTCCCTCCCAATGACTTGGCTATGTCTGTGTGTATTTGTGCATATGCAAAGAAAGGTGTTTTTTCACTTCTCAAACTGCCCCAATTACAATGGGACAGTCTGGGAGGATGTTTTTTATCTCCTATCTTTCCCAATGTTAATGCTGTTATTTTCAGTCTTATGCAATTTCGTTGTACTTGTTGCATTGACAATAAACCATCCCCCCCCCTATCATGTACTACTTTCAGGACATAGTGACAGTTTTAGCAAATATGACAAAAGGTTACTTTATACACAGGTTAACTTCTGCAAACTAAAAGTTTGCACAGTCCTGCCGCTTTGCGCTCTATAATATCAGACAAATCAGACCGTTCCTAACGCAACATGCCACTCAACTCTTGGTACAAACTGTGGTTATCTCACGCCTCGATTACTGCAACGCTGTGCTAACAGGCCTCCCAGCCTGCACTATTAAACCACTACAGATGGTCCAGAATGCAGCAGCACGTCTGGTTTTTAACCATCCAAAATGGGCACATGTCACCCCACTGCTCATTGAGCTACACTGGCTTCCGATTGCTGCCCGGATCAAACACAAAGCCTGCACAATCGCCTATAAGGTGATGACAGAGCAGGCTCCCTCCTATCTGCAGTTGCTCCTAAAAGCTTATGTCCCTGCCCGGTCGCTGCGCTCCTCCACTGAACGTCGCCTTGCTTTGCCTAACATTCACACAAAGCAATCCAGACTGTTCTGCTCAGTAGTTCCCAGATGGTGGAACAAGCTGCCTACCACCACTAGAGCAGAGGTGTCCCTCACTGGGTTCAAGAAACTCCTAAAATCCGAGCTCTTCAAAGAGCACCTGCTCTAGTGATCCCAAATACTCCCCATGAGTACTGATATGCACTCAGCATTCGATATCCAAATGTTAATTCTAGTATACTAGTACTAGTAAATACTAGTACAACTCTAGTATTATTTTTTCGCATCTGTACTTTCCCACTATTGTAAGTCGCTTTGGATAAAAGCATCCGCTAAATGTAATGTAATGTAATGTAATGTAATTTAATGTAAAAGTGCATCCTTAAGACCAACTGAAATGAACCTAAAAACAAGATAAGTCATTCCTATCAAAAAAAAAAAAAAGTTTTTGGCTTGATGATGTATGGTTCTAGGGTTCCAGGATATGTACAGAACCTTCATGTTATGCAGAGGTTGTTTACATTTTGAACAGGTTTTTCATTTTTGATCTTGAAATATTGATTAAAGGATCATTAGGGAACCAAAAATGGTTCTCATATATATATAACATCACCCGAAGGAAGCCTTGATGTCTAAGAGTACAAGGGCCAAAAAAAAGTTCTTTCCTGTCCTGGTGTAATTGCACAGCCAAGCAGGAAAGTCGTTAAATCTTTTCCAGCAGTCAACAAGTTCCAGCTCAAAGCAGCACAGAGTCCAATTTGGTTAAAACGGCTTACGTCCTAATTAGTGGGTGAAATAAATATATATCAGAGGCTTTCGCTCAGCCGCGTCATGCCGCATTCATTTCAGTTCATTAGCATGCACGGATTCTCGCCCATTAATCCAGAGCTTTCTTTCACCTCCTGACAGCTAACAATGTTTAGCCTCTCTGGTGTTCAAAGAGATTTGGTTATGGCTGGAAGACCGCATCATGTTCTCTTAAAGAGCTGCTTTTCTTTTTTCTATCCTTTTCTCTTTTTTTCCCTCTAAAACGGCGATATCCAGTGAGCGGCTACCCCGGGAATTCATCTGCAATTACCGCCAGGCCGTCTGCAATTTTCCTCGGAAAAACAGTAATCATCCTGTGTGATCCTCACACACTGGTAGAGAGAGACCCACCCACAGAGAGAGAGAGAGAGAGAGAGAGAGAGAGAGAGAGAGAGACAGACAGACAGACAGAACATGAGAGAGAGAGAGAGAGACAGAGGGAGAGAGAGACAGAGACAGAGAGAGACAGA
>BRDA01035020.1:0-12827 GCA_036984385.1 Crenuchus spilurus | reverse complement strand
CACACTGTAGCTGGTATTTTGGCTCATTCCTCCATGCAAATCTCCTTTACAGCAGTGATGTTTTGGGGCTGTTGCTGGGCAACACAAACTTTCAGCTCCCTCCACAAATTGTCTAGGCCACTCCAGGACCTTTATGGAGCCACTCCTTCACTGCTCGAGCAGTGTATTTGGGATAATTTTCATGCTGGAAGGCCCAGCCACGTTTCATGTTAAATGCTCTTACAGATGGAAGGAGGTTTTAGCTTACAATCTCACAATACATGGCCCTGTTCATTCTTCCCTTAACACAGATGTCATGTTGTCCTCCTTGCAGAAAAACAGCCCCAAAGCATGATGTTTCCACCTGTGATATGACAGTGTGAGTCAATCACCAATGAGTATGAACATAATGAAATAATTACCAGTGTGGGAATGTGTATGTCCAGTGGAGAGCCCCTTGTGACTAAAAGAGTCAAGGTTAAATTGACTTACCTTTATGCTTGGCAGTGGATCCCAGTCAGGTATAAGGGGAGGGGGAGTCATGGTTAAAGAGAAGTCCTGCTAAGGTGAGAGAAAAGAGGAGTAACATAAGTGTACAGCTGTAAATATTCAGACATATGTTTAGGCTAGAGCTGAGGTAACAGCCTAGTAGATATGGTTAGAGACCAAGAACAACATTAGATTAACCAGAGTCACCCCTAGCACTTAAAAGGTTTAGTCCAGGGCGGAGCCAGAGGATATAAAATGTGGAGTGAATATGGCAGAAGAGAGGCGTAAGGGAGGTGAAGCATTGTCAGCCTCCACGGGCGAAGCTATTCAATTGTGTTTGGCCATTTTAACCCCAGAGTAGACCCGCACCAGGGATATTTTAAAGAATGCTTGTCAAAGTCACTTTATTTATTATTATAAGAGAAGTATTACTGTGAATAAAAGCACCTGCAAAGACTTTTTGACTCAACCAGCTTTATTGGAAAAGGCTGCGAGGCCAGACTTGACCGGTGACCCTGTGTCTCTTCAAACATTGAGGATTCGGCAGTGGGAGACGTCACACCACCCCCATGCTTAACAGTAGGTATGGTGTTCTTGGGATGCAACTCAGCATTCTTTTTCCTCCAAACAATGCGAGTGAACTTGTGTACCAAAAAGCTCTATTTTGGTCTCATCTGACCACATGACCTTCTTCCATGCCTCCTCTGGTCATTGGCAAACTTGAAATGGGCCTGGACATGTGCTGGCATGAGCAGGGGAACATTGAATGCCCTGCATGATTTTGAACCATGATGACATAGTGTGTTACTAATGGTTCTCTTTCTTCAAGTCATTGATCAAGTCCTTCTGAATAGTTTGGGGCTGACTCCTGACCTTTCTCAGAATCATACTTACCCAATGAAGTGAGATCTTGCATGAAGCCCCCGACAGTCATCTTGTGTTTCTTTCCGTTTCTAATAATTGTGCCAACAGTTGTTGCCTTCTCACCAAGCTGCTTGTCTATTTTCCTGTAGCCCATCCCAACCTTGTGCAGGTCTAAAATGTTGTCCCTGTTGTCCTTAGAAAGCTCTTTGGAGTGTGATTGATTGAGAGTGTGGACAGTTGCCTTTTATAGACATAACAAGGTCAAACAGGTGCAATTAATAAAAGTAATTAGTGCAGAATAGGAGGGCTTCTTAAACCAACAGGTCTGTAAAAGCCAGAATTCTCGCTGGTTGTTTATTGACCAAATACTTATTTTCCACCATAATTTACAAATAAATTCTTAAAAAATCCTACAATGTGATTTCCTGGATTTTGTTTCTCATTTGTCTCTAAATACTTTTTTCCCCACTGTATGCCTGGGAATAATGGAGATGTTTAGAGACTTTGAAGCACTGGCATTGCTAAAAACATTTTTTCGGCAGACAGCTACTAAAGGTAATTAGTTCAATTTTGTAATTAATGAAGGAGTTACATTTAAATAACATAATATTAAAATGACTCGGCAGTAGAGGGAGCTCCAACAGGCTTCAGCTGGTGATCACCTTCTAGAATGGTTCACATTCCGTTCAAACCCACAAGGCGTGATGATTATGATTAGTTCTTTCCAGCAGAGAAAAGCGTAATTTAATCCTGAGAAAACACAATAGTCTGAGTGAATACAGAGCTGGAGACTTTGGGCTGAGGAGCACATGCTTTCAGCAGTGCTGATGTATTCACATTCTGTCTGTGAAGAAAAAGAAAGCCAGAATAAGCTAAAGATTATGTCAAGGTCAAGCAATTCTACTGCCTGCACTCTAATATCAATAAGCAATTTCCACATTTACAGAACTTAACTTTTTAAATTACGTCTCCTAGATCCTTTATATCATACACACATCAGCCAGAACATTAACTCTTTGTCTCCACACTGATTGTCCATTTTATCAGCTCCCCTGTCCATATAGAGGCACTTTGTCCTTCTACAATTACAGAGTGTAGTCCATCTGTGTCTCTGTATACATTGTTATCCTCCTTTCTCTGTGTTTTAATGATCAGGACTTTCACAGGACAGCAATTAATTGGATGGTGGATGATCCTCAGCACTACAGTGACACTGATGTGGTGGTGGTGTGTTAGTGTGTGTTGTGCATCAGACACCTCTTTTTAAACACCTCAATATCACTGCTGGACTGACAATAGTCCATCAACCAAAACTATCCAGCCAACAGCATCATGTGAGCAATGTCCTGATGAAAGACTAGAAGATGACTCAAAAACTGTGTAGCAAATATCTGTGATTATACATCAACAAGGAGCCAACAAAGTAGGTGTGTTTAACAGTGTGGACATCCCCCCATTATGCCGGTGTCACTGTAGTGCTGAAAATGATCCAGCCTCCTTAATAATACCTGCTGTGTGGGGTCTGACCATTGAAGAACATGGTGAAAGGAGGCTAACAAAGTTAGACCTTGAACTAATATTTCTATTGCACAGAAATGTGTAAACAAACCTGTTCAATAGAATCAGCTCATCTTAGCATGTATTTATAAACATTCTGTAACTAATTTGCAAAAACTAATTTCTTTAAATATACAGTCATAATCCTCAGCTGCTATCTTACTCCAATCTAAGACCGAATTACAGCAGAGAATTATATGCAGTTATTCAGCTGGAGACACAAATGAAGAGACACTGAAGACACATATTACAACCTAAGGCTAATTCAGTAACTACACAGAAATCAATGCAACCTTGAGTAATTCTGTTATTGATGTGAACAGAAGCCTGGATCCAAAGGATACTTCAGGACTTTTATCATTATCGCAGAGCTGCAAGGCTAATATTGCAAAGAAACACTAGAACTCAATAGTTACCTAAATAACTCTATTGTTTACATCAACAAAATGTCTCTTAACCTTCATCTACTGTTTTGTATTTTTTTTAGTTTTAGTGAATTTGATGAAAAAAAACTTGACTGTTTTGGTGGAATACTGAGCGTTTGTTAGCATCACTAGCTTCACAGCTCCAATTCTAAACTAAAGAAGCAACATTTGGACTCTTGGCTGATCACTACATCTGCATTCAGAAGATAATTATGTAGGCCTAATAGATTGGAGCAGAGCACACAGGGGATGTAGTAGTATTAGCCCCAGGCCCTGCCCTTGAGGGGGTTTGTATATGTAAGCCAAAGTAAATAACTACCACTAATAAACTAAATAAAATATGGGATAGTGATAAGTGTTAATAGGGGTGTAACATTATTTGGAATGAACAAATGCATACTAAAGAGGTGCAAATAGGAGACACATTGTAGAGGGCTAGTTCAGTTCTACAGGAATCCTTTTTGCTCCTTTATTCAAAGCACCATGAATAACGTTTAATAGTAATGAAGATATAGTGACAAAATGTGGATTAAATAAACAGTCTGTGTGAGAAGACTGACATGCACATTTACAATATCCACGGCTGTCGGAGTGGAAGCCAGTGCCACATTTACAATATCCACTGCTGTTTCTGTTTCTGTGCCTGTAACTGCAGTGAGATAATAAAGCCCAGTTGTCCTCATGGACACAGCACAGGATCTTGGTTATTTCACACTGAGAATTGTGGAACGATCCATGTATAATGTATCAGTGCACAGTACTGGAGGAAGTGTTCATGGTGTGAACGTACTGGATAACAAATTTGATTCAGAAGACATAACAAAAAATAAAGCTGGCAAAAAAGCAGGTCTCCATGCACCACATCACCACCTGATCAGGAGAAAAGAACTGCATGCTGGACATTTTCAGCACATATAACATCAGTCTCTTTCCCTTGTTCAGTCTTTTCATTAGTATTAAAGTTAATCACAACTGTCTGAGTAAAGAAGCAAACGGGACACCCTGTACAAGGCAATCATGATAGTGTCTGTCTCAAGTGGATTAAACTTGATGACATGAGCCATAATTAACATTATTCTGTTCCACCAGATTGAACTGAAATAACTGTTTACTGCAGTTGTCTTCCCAGATGTAAGGTGGGCATTGTCAATGAAATGGAGATTTCAGATCTCATGATGTGGGCTTGTCCTGTCATGTTTCTCTGAGCTGTAGAAACTTGTACACATGTAGGAATGACCAGTTGCTATAAAGAGAACTGATGTTTGTCATCATTTAATTTCACTTGGATAATTTTTCTTTTGCTAAATTTACATACATGCATGACATTTGCTTAAAATGAGAATTTGATGGAGAATTCAAATGTTACATTTTTCAAAAAGTCCACTCTTGCTGGAGTTTATGCTTTTTGAATAACAACGAGAACAATACATGAAAGCCAAACCAAACAAAGCTTATTTACATAAAACAGTCTTAGCTCCTTGGAACCACCAGTAGTCACAGACTTTAATTCCTCACTACTATAACTGAAGACAGGGCTGGCACTCCGCATACACGGATTACGCACTGTGTGTGGGGCCTCATTTGTAGATGGGGACACCACCTAAAACTTTGTGAAGTCTGTGGAGACTTACATGCTGGAAGGAGGCAGGAAGGGGACACACAAAGCATTTGTGCTTAGGGCACCCACATGCCTAGCACTGGTACTGACTAAAGGATAACTCAGTTAGTTTTCCTGATACCTGATTTTAAGGAGTTAAAGGCACACTAACAAAACCTAAAAAAACAGCCTGTTTAATTCTAATGAATAATTTAAAAATGGCCTTATGAAAAAAATACCAAGACAAATGTACACTGTAAAAATAGTGAGCCAAACTTACAATTTTAACTTAACTACACTATTTTATTAAGCTTACCCAACTCAAACTTCTAAGTTTTTTTCAAAAGTTCTCCTAAATCACCTAATTAGGCAAATAAAATACAACCTATTTTATAAAATTTCCACATCAGCTGAGACTCTTTTTTATCACAAAATGACATCATTTCATCTTCTTGGACTCTCAGTTATGGAGTTTCAAATCACAGTCTTTCAATCACAAAGTGAACGAGCAGAGAGCTGCTACTGAGCAAGCCTGCATCACTTTTAACATTATAACAGCACTTTTTATGTGTTTTTAATAACACACCATTGTTTTCATAGCAGTGAGTGCTGCAGCTGTCTAAGTGTTCGTCCTCTGATCAGGAGATTGTGATTTTAAACCCTGGTAATGCTATAGATGTCTATATGGTGGGGGAATACATAGTGGTGCTATGTAAAGGAAAGCTTCACAGAGATGATCAAAGTTGACTTTAAATATATTTTATGTCTACCAATGCAGATCTAAAAGTTATGATTTAGGAGAACCTTTGACTAAACTAAAAAGTTTGAGTTGGGTGAATTTCAAGTTGAATTAACTCAAAAAGGATGCCTTAAAATGTTTGATGTTTTACATTTTACAGTGTACAACATATAATGTATGTAATTCCATTCAGCACAAAGTCCATATAACATTTTAGTTAGGACAGTGAAGTTGTCATGGTCTACAATATCCATAGATTTGCTTCAGTCCACTATAACAGACACACTGTTCTTTTCAGCCTTTACTCTTCCTGAAGCCAAGTGCTGTTACAGTATAAATGACTCATTCTGACTGGCCTGTTCACCATCTGTTCTGTCACCCACAGCCACCGCAGCCTCATATCTGATATGACACAGTCTGATCTGCAACATCTCCTTCTCCCTTTTCCTTTAGTGTAGGAGTGAAGGGAGAAGTCACTGCTGACTCAGAAACTTAAAGGCCAGTGTATGAATGGAGCAGTGACCCATGCACTCTCATACATGAACCTCTGACACTGGAACTTCTCTGAGGTTTTTCTGCAGCCAACTTATGGTCCTAAGTTGCCCAAATCAATATTAATCTAGTTACTAAACCCAGCCTATAGCCAAATGCCTTTCTCACATAGCAAGACCACTCTAAATACTCAAGGTTTCTCCATTAAGAGACAGAAAAAAGACTGAAGGGTATCTGTGATGATCCAGCACATAGAGCCTAGTATTTAATGCCAGAATTCAAATAAATAAAACTAAATGAACCATTCTTTGTGAAGAAAATAGATTTTTCTATGTTTCACTATTGCTCTCAACTCAGTGTCATACATTACATTCACAGGTTCAGCATCTGTTCTTTACATCCAATGATACATTGATTTCTTATTTTCTAAGATACGTGCAAAAGGGAGGGGTCATGTAAAAGCTGAAGCCCTCTTCTTTTTACTGAGCTGCCACAATGCAAAAATGCTATTCCCAAAATTTTGAAAAAAAAAATATTGAAAACTATATCTAAATGCTTAAATTAAGTAAATAATAATAAGGAACAAGGTCAATACTGAAAAGGGTTGCCTGTAAAATACATTCCTTAATTGTAAACTAAAAGTCACATTCTGTATTGAACCTATACGGGATCCACTTTGTTCCATATTTTTATAAAAGGGGGAGATTAAGATTGGAATTCGACAGAGCAATATGTATGAATGAAAAGGAAACTGCTGCTCTCCCTCAGCCTGATTATGATATTTCTGTCATGTTCCAGCACACAGAGAGTGTGTCTGAGTTAGAGATGGGACGTTTGAGAACGAAATGGCTCTTAGAGTCGGCTCTTTGAAGTGAACAGTCAGAGTCGGCTCATATCTAGGAGGAGGATCCATTTTTTCCTCTTTTTTCTGTTTATGACACACAGAATTGGTCAGTCACACCAAGTATCTACACACTAGAAGGGTAGGAGTGGGGGTGATGGGGGCAGATGTTGTAAACTGCAAGCGCATGCACACAGAAAGAGAGAAAGAGAAGCTGTAAAAAGACAACTCTCCATATGGTGGAAGAAAAATGACATAAGACAACTCTCCATATGGAGGAAGAAAAATGACATAAGTATAAATAAATAAATACACAATAAATAAATACACAAATTGATACACAATTGTATACACACATAAATTAAATACATTTTATAATTGAAAAAGGACATATTTTAATTTATATCAGGAATCTATTTCTACATTTTCATTCCTAAACATCTATTTGGGCTGTTTTTGCATTTCCACATTAATTAATTTATACATTATCTATTGATATATATATCTACATCTATTTATTCATTCACTTATTTATTTCAACATTTCTACATACCCATGCAACATAAAAAGCTAAATGCCTGAAAACACATGTTACAAACAACCAATGAAAACAGAATGTGGGACATGTGTAAAAAGCATCAGAAGATGACAGGACGTTTATTGGTAGTTGGCAGTCAGGCCTTTTGCATGTTTGGGTGCACTGTAAAGCATTGCCTTGATGGGCTCAGTTGTGTGTGTGTGTCAGTCTTTCAGCCATCATACAAAAGTCAGTGTTGGTTGCTTCACCAGTCGTAAACCTAAACACACATCACTGATTAACTGACTTTATTTTATTAATAGATTAAGCCAAGAAAAAAAATGTAAAAAGGAGCTGTTTTGGGAGCCATAAGATCTTGCTTTAGGAAAAGAGCCAGAATGCCCACCACTATTATGATTCATGACCAATGAAATGTGCTGTCTGCATTGCTAAGATACACCTGAAAACCTTGCAAGATTTTAAAAATAGCATCTAACAAGAGCAATGTTAGTCCACCGGAAAATGTTTCTATGACAGTGTAAGATCTTTTTTTTATTGGTGCAACATCCAAGCCACACCACAAACCCCAACAAAACCATAAAACACATTTGAATCTGCTCAACTGAGTCAATGCATCAATTTGCATTCTTCCAGTATAATAAAATATATGATTTGAGCATGCAGATTCAGTCAGAAAATGTAAATAAATACAGTTGAGTTACAGAGTAAAATGTAAACAGTAGAAAGAAGCTGCTAGAAAGACATTTTCTTCAAAATAAAACTCATAAAAAACTGATATTGGTCTGAAAGGGTTCCTGGTTACTTTGTGACATTTATACATAATCTTTTGACTGCAGTCTTGTACTAGCACTTTCAGCTAAACTAATTGCTGAAGGAGAGGTGTTACAACTAAACATGACATAAAACATGACATGATATGTCTCCTGATTGTTTGGCTACTAACTGGCTAATGCCAGTCATTACCATTTACCATAGTAATACAATCATACAACTACAGCAGTACTACAGTATATTTTTGTAAGGGTTAGCATGACATGTTGCATACTTTCTAACTCCTTACAGCTTAAGTTTTGCAGATGGAACTTGAACTTGTGAAATTTCCTAATTATGTTGCAATTAATTATTTTGTTAATGCTTATTTTTTTAGATTGTTTACTTCTACATAAAAAGTTTATTGTTGTTCATAACTAAAATCAGAACATTTCTATTGTCATATTCTATATTCACTACATGTACTTGTGACATTTCAAGCTTTTGTGTTTAACCGTAGGATCAGTATGACTTATAGTTCATGAAAATATCAGAAATCAGAATATCATATTCATTTGAAATGTCACTTTTCATGTAATGAAAGTGACTGTTTACCTTTTTGAATTAAATTCTGAACACAAATGAACTTTTATACAAAAATCAGTACTAGTATCCATGTAAACACGTCAAGCTGCATTTTACACATAAAAGTCCCATTTACAGTGATTTGTCCTTCTTCGTCTCTTCTTCATTTTCTTCTCTTCTTCTTTTTCTCCTTGTTCTGTCATGTTTTTCTTCTCCTTCTTCATCATGTTCATCACCATCTACTTTTTCTTCTTTTTCTTTTTTTCTTCTTCTCCTTCTCTTCTTCTTTTCCTACTTTTTTCTTCTTTTTCTCCTTCTCTTCTACTTCTCCTCTTCTTCTTCTCTTTCTACTCATTCTCTTCTTAATCTCTTCAACTTCTTCTTCTCTTCTACTTCTTTTTCTTTGTCTTCTTTTCTGCTTCTCCTCTTTTACTTCTTTTTATTCTGCTCTTTATTATTACTTGCATTACTATATCTATTATTGCATTTTCTATTGTAACTATATTTATTACTATAAGGGGGCAGTTGTGGTCTGGTGGTCAGCAATCTGGTCTTGTGATGGGAAGGTTGCTGGTTTGATCACAATGTAGGTCATAACTGAAGTGTTCTTGAGCAAGGCACTTAACCCCTAACTGCTCCCTGGGCACCATGGATAGGGCTCCACCACTTTGGGCACATGTGTTCATTAGTGTGTGGTTCAAGGCATGGATGTGTTAAATGCAGAGGTCAGATTTCTCCACCGTGGGACTAATAGGGAAGTATAACATAAATAAAAAATATTGATTCATAACTACTAGACCTTCAGTAACTCTGCAGGTTATGTCTGCTTGTGAAATGGTCTAAAAAGTACTGCTTTAGATCTTTGTAGATATTAAACATTGAGAAACAGTTGTCTGGATCAGTCTTTGTGCTTTTTAATACTTTTTTAAGATTTGGAAAGACTCTGGGATTTATTTCAAACGAAAACCACCTTCACTTCTTTAGGAGCAAAATTTCTACTGTGGTGCTAGAAAAACAGTCTTTTCTGGGGTAGACTTTTACTCACTGTGAACACTGACACTATCCTCTGTGTGGTTGCTAATGGATACAGGAACCACATAGCATCTGAGTTCTGCCAGTAATCACAGACACAGAACCTCCTAAAAGGAACCAAACTGCCTTTTTAAAGCAGATTGGTTACCAACACTCATACCTACAAGTATGTGTTTAAAATCTGAATCAACTCTCTGTTCATTATCAACATGTGCATTTCTTTTATTTGTCATTCAGGAAGTTCAGTGGTCATTCAGTGTGCAACAACCACAGGGTTTGGTGCTGCTTGGTCAAAGTAAAGCAAATAAGTTGAAGCTATTTCTATTTTCAGCAGATCATTTCATACCCCACTATTAGAATCATACATGCTTTAAGCTTTTCAACTTAAGTGATGATGACAGACCTGCTGCTCAAGACAAAGAGTACATTTTATATATTTTAATAATCCAAGATAATTTTTAGTAAAAAAAAAGTCATCAAATCAAATCAAATTTTTTATGAAGCACTTTTTACAACTGATGTCACAAAGCAGCTTTACAGGGTTAGTAATAACAAAACACCAAATCCCCAGTGAGCAAGCCAACGATGGCAGTGGCAAGGACAAACTCCCTCAGAGCTGGAGGAAGAAACCTTGGGAGGAACCAGACTCACATGACCCATCCTCCTCTGGTCAACTAAGTTCTTGATAAATCACATAATCCTATCATGATGTTGTAATGTTCAGGTGTACTGATATGGTGACAGTAGTGGGACATTAATGCTGATGATAATGGTAATAATGATAACAGCCAGTAAAGTCCATATAAATGTGAATGTAGTCAGTAGTGTAGGGCAACTGGAGCAGGTCACAGTAGTTGGTTGTTGGAGGGCAGCTGGTCTAAGGTGGCATCATGCAGAGATAGTATTCAATCTTCCATCATCCTGTTGTCAGTTTTTAGTGTGAAATATACACCTTTAGATATGGCCTAACATCCATTTTACATCTGTTTAGTCATTCAGCCTATAGCAGTTTAGCTCCACCCATTCAGCTTACAGTAGTTGAGGTCGACCCATTCAGCCTACAAGCATTTATCTCCACATATTCAGAATATACCAGTTTAGCTCCGCGTATTTAGAATACAGAAATTTAGCTCCACCCATTCACCCTACAGAAGTTTAGTTCTACCCATTGAACTTAACACTTTAAGCTTGTCTATTGAATCTATGGCAGTTTAGGCCTGTCCATTCACTCTATAAAATTTTAAGACTGTTATGGAAAATGTCCATCAGAACCAACATTAGCAAAAAAAAAAAAAATCTCTATAAAGTAACTCTATAAAGTATCCTCTCAACATAGATGACCTAAAATCCATATAAGATTCATAACTGAGCCTCTTCACAGCCTTATAATCAAGTCCTGTTCTATTCTCACTCAGTGTACTAAATGTACTGTAAATTGTGTCAAATCTACTAGTGGTTGACATTCTCTTATAATTAGGGTCAGAAATCCACAACTCCAAATGTAGGCTGTAAAAGGGCATCCAGAGCCTCACAGACTACAAACAACCTGCACCAACTCATCCAGCAATGCTTCTCTTCCAGATAAACTCAACCAGTTCTCTGCTTGTTTTCAACACAAAACTGAAGAAGACAATAGTCTCACAACAAGGGATGTGTATTCAGCACTGCGCAGGGTCAACCCACAGAAAATGAACCTTATCCCGTGGTCATGCTCTGAGATCACACGCTGAACAGTCATCCCAGGTTTTCACTGACATCAAGCTGTCACTGGCCCAGGTTACTGTCCCCACATTCTGAAAGACATCAACCATCATACCAGTGCAAAAGCACTCTGGTGCAGCATGCCTGAACTGACCTCAGCTCTGCCTTCACCACCAGGCTAGTCTCCAAGCTCAGTAACTTGGAAATCAACACCACCATGTGTAAGTGGGTCTTGGACTTCCTCATGAACAGCCCTTAGTATGTGAGGATAGGCAGTCATATGTCCTCCAGCCTCACTCAGAACACTGGCATCCTGCAGGGCTTTGTGCTGAGTCTTCTACACTTCAGGGACCCCTTCCAGGCCAGGCATAGATTTCCAAGAGGAGTTACAGGAGCATCCGGGCCAGAACCAGTCATCTCAGGTCCAGCATTTTCCCAGCAAGTATCCCACTGTGTACCACTACACTGCACCAGTAAAACAAGAGCACTACTGTGTATAGACACTGTAAATAACCTGTACTATTAACAAACCCCATTTCCAGATATGCAATCAAACTGAAATCTCTAACTTGTTAATTCACTTAAACATTTAGTTAACAGACAAAACAAACTCCATTTCTATTCAATTTACAAACAAATGCAGAAAATAATGCCTACAGCAGATGAAGCCATCAAGCTAGATTATAAAGGAAACATCCATCAAAGGCTTAGTCTTTGCAAGCAAAGATGGGTCCACATTCACCACAGTGGGCCCAAGGAAATCTTGGTGCTTAAAGGCCAAGGCTGAAAACCACTGAATCTGCATGACCATTGTTCTCTCAGATGGTACTGTTTGAGAAACCTTCATGCTACCATGATGGACAGAGCCACATGGGCTTCAAAGTACTTAAAAAATCACTGTAACTTAACACAGTCTGACACTGCATCAAGAAATGCAACTTGAAACTGTATTCTTCAAATTGAAAGCTATATATTAATTTTGCACAGAAATGCCAGCAAGTCCTCTGGGCCCAAATTAATTGAAACACAGTGTAACCATGTCCTGTGGTCAGAAGTCATGTTCCAGCTTGTCTTTGTGCTTAACACTAATAATACCATCCATACTCTTACCAATGAACAGTGCAAAAATAAATAAATAAATACAAACCGGATTCCAAAAAAGTGGGGACGCTATACAAATTGTGAATAAAAACTGAATGCAATGATGTGGAGATGGCAAATGTCAATATTTTATTCGT
>BRDA01035015.1:2257-13955 GCA_036984385.1 Crenuchus spilurus | reverse complement strand
ATATATACACATACAATTTCTAAAAACTGTAATGAGCAGTGTGTAGCCGACACCTTTGTTTAGAAATGTTTAGAGTGTTTTTTTTTCATAATATATCAGCACATCTGAAAACAGGTTTTTGGAAAGTCTAAGTTTAAAGCAGATTTAATCAGAATATAGATTTATGACACTCTTACTGTTCTGACACTGTTGTTGCTGAGTTTGTGCTGAACAAAAGCCTGTGTAACACTTTGGGAAAAATAATTTTAGATGTGTGTAATTAGTAAAAAATCAGGACATGTCAGACAACATCAGAGCATCTGAAATACTTTCAGACTCCAGAGGGTTAAAAATTAAGTAAAAAAAGATGTCTTTCTGTCATATTAATTGATTATGATCACACGTCAAACACTAGGCAGACATAGTGGCTTTGCTTCTCGTTCAGTGACACTGAACCATATGCTGTGCAGACACATGCCTTCCCCTCTACTGCCCGTAACCCAGGCCCTACTGGAATGCTCATTTAACATTAAAGCAGGTCAAACGTCAGACTGAGAGATCAGAGATCACAGGCAGCTGTAGCTACAGACTGTTGGAAATCTACTGGCTGCCTTTTCTTCCTGTCTATGCTTAACTATTCCCAGATGGGGATTAATACCTTTGTGTCCAACTCATAAACCTACCCCTGCATCCAGACTGACTGTGCAAAAATCAGCCTGCCAGACCTGCTTTCACTTCTCCAAAAGTGAAAGCCAATTAGAACCAAGTCCAGAAACTGGGGTTAGGAAAGATTTTGTAAGCTCCTTTGTATGTCCACATCAAAAAGGCTTATTATTCAGTAACTACATATGAAAATATGCAGAATTATTAGCAACTGCACCAAAAAATAAGAGTTAACAATAAGCTACAGGAGTGAAGAATGGACCCACTGATAGCCCTGTGAATATAATGGTTTACATTTGAATATTTGAGGTGATATGCTCTAAATAAGTGGGATATATACGCTGTGATGGTTTTTATGTGAACTCTTCTCGCACTTCTCATAATGTTTCCAGTAGGGGACTGAAGTTTCTCAGCATCTCTCCAAAACCGTCCAATAAACACATGTCTAATAGGTTGTTAAAAACAGGAAATTAATGCTACACTCTCTGTTTTTGTTGGCTAGTACATCCCTTGGTTAATAAAGAAGGTAACGATGGCCAAAGGCGCCCTTGAGGAATGAATAAAATATTTGATCTCTTGTGAATGACTGCACTAATCCCTGTAGATTCCATGTTTGGTAGTCATCCCAAATCTGAGGCGCTTTAAGCTTTTTTTTGAGTTGGGCAGGAAGCGAGTGTGCATAGTTATGAAAAAAAAAGAGAATAAAATCAGAGGCTTTATGAAGTATCAGCTTACGAGAAGGACGATTACCATCAGTGACGTAATGCTACAGCAGTCAGCCACAGTTTTGGATTGTGATATATGCACTCGTGCACATCACCTACTCTGTGTGCATGCACAGACTCACTGTCTCTCACGTCTTTATAGGCCCTCTATGTTGACCACAAACAAGTGACTAAAGATGAGGCTACTGTTTCATATCCCGGTTGTTTTGGCCAATATCTCTTGCACATAACTAGGTCTCAATGAGGCATGAATCCATGTGAGAAAACAATGTTTCAGCACACCATGTCAGCTCCACTTACGGTAAGAGGAAGTCAGAACTCCCTCATTATCACAGAAATAATATCAACAGAGTCCTAAAAAAAGGGAATGAAAACTGTGGCGGGGGGAGGAAGTGATTTGGCATCAATTAGATAAGACTAACTCATCAAGTTATTGTTCAAAGAGCACACAACTCCAATTAGCACTGTCTGAGTGAGCGTGTGTGAATGTGCAGGCAGACTTTAGCACACATACGCCTGGTTATAATTGTCCCAAAGGACGTAAAGTGAGAATCCAGACCAACAGCTACTTAGCAGTGCCTGAAAAACACAGAAATATCAAAACACACTGGTCCCATTAGCCCCACATTGCTGTAGCTTAAATTTAGTTTCCAGTAAAATAGTAGTACATGTGGGAATCCGGTGTGCTGCCTGACTGAACTTTGACAAAGTCCAAGCACGAGGGAAAGCTTTTTCCAGTAACTGTCCTGATGAAAAAAACATTTCGTGCAGCTTAAAAAGTGCAGAGTCACAGTTCTGTGTTTGGGACAATAATAAATGGTTAAATTCTGAATCTCCTTTCAGATATTAAATCTGTTCCATTCTGTTTATGGGGACGCTGGACATATATGTCCTGTGAACTAAAGCAGTCTAAATAATTGTTAATACACACTGCAAAAACAGCACTATTTGAAATAAGCCAAATATTCCTAAATGTGATCAATTTTTCTTGTTTTGAGAAAAAAAAATCTGCCACATATAGAATTCCTATAACTAGCAAATGAATCTAAATCAGATGCATTTTAAAATTAGTCTAAATTTTCAAAAATGAAAGAAAATTGTGCTTCTTACAAGCAAAAATTGCTTTTCTTAAGAAATATTTTTAGGGAGTGTTACAGACTCTTGATTTAGAGTAATTAAATACATTTCTTAAATTGAGAATTTGTTTAAGTGGCCTTATTCTTTAAATAAGAAAAAAAATCTTATTTGTATTCTGGAATTTCAACCAAACCATAGTCATACACTGTAACCAGTAAATAAAGCTCAAGATGATCTGAAATATCTTATTAAGAAAAATTTAGACATGTGTTCTTAGAAGAAGCTTAATTTTCTTGTTCAATGTCCATGAACAAGGATTTTTTTTTACTTTCTTAATAATAATAATAATAATAATATATATATATATATATATATATATATATATATATATATATATATATATATATATATATATAAGAAGATAGTAAACTTTCTTAAAAAAATAAAATAAATAAATAGCTCATGAATCTTACATAACGTTTCAGAAGGAATAATGAATGAAATTCCCCCAAACAAGAAAAGAACTGAAAATGTGGTCCTATGCAAGTACTGACAATGTAGGTTGCCCAAACTTTTGCTTCGGGTCTGTTTTCTTTCTTTTTTTTGTTATTTTGAAACTGTAAAAAATAAAAGAATATTAAAAATGTTGAATTAATGTGTCATCTTTAATTAATTTTTTGTTTGATTAGCTATTCACAGTCACATAAACAGTCATATCAGGATACTATGACCACCCCTGATTTAGAATTTCCTTGTTGAGTGTTCATTATAGAGGTTAACAGGGCCACTGTTGTTATTTGATTGCTCTGTACCACTCAGTGGAGTCATTGTTTCCGTCTGGCATCAATGGCATGTGGGGCACCACTGTTATGCTGTTATGCTGCTGGGAGGCATTTAATGTACATTGGTAACCCTACTTACGAGCATCCCTACTAACGTGTATTCCAGGTAACGAGTCAAGATCTTGGAATATTTTTGTTCCAGGTAACGAGTAAAATTCCAAGTAACGAGTAGCCTAAATTAGTTCAAGTATGCCAACCGCTAGGGGCGCGGCGCTCGTAGCATCCCCTAGATGCTAGTGTAGAAGAAGAGGTCAGTCATTACCTTTGACCGCTGTCCAGTGAAAGTGAAAGTGCAAGTGAAAGCGACGCAAAGACAGCAAAAGGTAGTGAACAAGAAAGTTAGATACATTTTACTTTTACTTTTCATATGATAAGTGTAACCATGCCATACACGTACGCCCGTCCTCCTGTCCTCCTTAGCCGCCAGCCTACACGAGCGCCGTCGTCGTCTCGTTTATGTTTTAAAAACCCATATAAACACATTATTTAGCATATTAAAGTATACTGTATATTGGCCGGCTGACACGGATTAATCCGTTTTACATGTATTCTTATGGGGGAAAATGCATCCAGCTAACGAGCAAACCAGCTAACGAGCTCGGCTCCTGCACGGATTAAACTCGTAAGTAGGGTTACCACTGTACAAGAAGTCCATTCTCTGTACACCTTCACTAGAACATCCTACAACGTTAGGGGTTCAAAGATGCTACCACCTTTCTCCCAGTACCCTAATATTATGCCCTTTTGGACATCCATCAAGTCACGTTCTTTGTCCATGATGATTGTTTTACACTCTGCTACAACTGACTGGTGTGCTCACTTATTTATACCTGCAGCAAACCCTGTGATATGGCATATCTGACTTCCCAGGCCCAGTTCATTCCAACCCAGTGGTGGTCATCATTTTCGGATATGACTGTGCACGTGTGTGTGTGTGTGTGTGTGTGTGTGTGTGTGTGTGTCTATATTACAATTAGTATAATTTTATCACTCATTTTAACCAAATTGCCAGTAAATGAGTTTGGGAAAACCTCACTCTTCATACATTTATGTGCTCATTCACAGGAGGGAGGTATTTTATAGGTGGATTTCAAAGAACTAGTTCTTCCTGAAGGAAAACCACAAAAATCCGACTCACGCAATTGGATCGAATTTAGTACGCCAGGGTTCAATGTGTTTAAACTTTGACATCATCAAGAAGGCTGACTGTAGATGCTTATTTATTTCATTATATTGTTAATTGCTCCACAGATGGCAGCAGCAGTGACGGTAACAATGACTTCAAACATGCATTTAAAATTTGGATACGTCAGTCGTCATACACACTAGACTTAACACAGCATTAACTTTCACACATCTGTAGCTTAGTTTTAGCTGCATGTTTTGGCAAACGGGCCAAGCAGGATGTGCAGGATGTAAACTGTACTGGTCCAAAAACTAGTCAGCAATAGTCATTGTACTGCTGTTCTTCTAACCATGACTCAGAAAGAAATCCAACTATTCACACTGTTACATAAACAATGATGCCAAGAAACTGCGCCAAACATACGTCTGCTATCCTCATCAGTGGAAGAGTGTCATACTGTGCACCAACATCAGCTAAAGGAGCATAAAGAGGCACCTTTCAGACCCAGAGAGAGGAATGCAGAGCCGAGCCAATGAAATCCAACACATTTCCAGGATCTTACATAGAGAACTAACATCACACACCACACACACACACACACACACACACATGCACACACACACACACACACACACACACAAACAAAGACCTATAAGTATTTAACACATGTTCATTTTCTGTTAAAAACAATTCTACTGTAAACATATTTAGACATGGAGAATGTTCTCAAAAATGCAAAGTTAAATTCTTCCATGAACATCTTTTTCCCCTGAAACCTTTGGGCCAGTTCATTCCAGTTTTTTCCTGCTGCAGTCTTCACATTCACATTTCTCCAAATGAGTTTTGATGCAAAATGTTCCTACAGGAAGACACTGTCACACTAAATCACACTGGACTCGAAAAAAATTTACCGAATTTGCGTAATTCCAATGAATCACTAAACACTAAATCATCCACATCACAAGCAACAATAAGGAATCACATTCTTTGCATGTTCAGAGATGATGAGTAAAACAAAAAGAAGGCACTGGATCAATATACTGATGAGGAATCACATACCACACATTCTACAAAAAAACACTGAATAAATCTCTCAGTGATGTCATGCAATGACATATTATGTAGAGAAAAGATGATTAATGTTATTTTTCTTCTTGAAAGAAATCCTCTAATCATGCAGGTGAATGAACATAAATGCATAATCATTATTATCCCTCTGTAGTTAAAATGTAGTCACACAGGCCTCTCTAGTGTTGAGTTTATATTTCTATTTCTGTACAAGGATGAGGTCTCCGTATGAACGCTAATCATTATAACACAGTGTACAGATGTTTTACTGTTCATCTACAGTACCATTAGCACTGCTGACTGTCAAGCCAATCAACTGCATTCTTCTTCACTTTATTTTATAATGAGTTCAAATTAAAATCCTACAACAATCTAAAAAATCTAAAATCTTAAAATTATTGGTAACTATTATGCCTGTACTTTTGTTCCAAAAAGCAGAACTTTATCCTTTTATACTCTTGAATGATCAGTAGTATTAATGATAAATAACTTATCAGCTCTGTGTTATTTATTTATGCACTCAAAATAAACATCATAAACAGAGCAAACATTAATATGTGAATTACACTTAATTTAATTTATTTTCAATATGAACTGAACTTCTTGTTAAAAGTGAATGTGGTTCAGGAATATAATAATAAGAAGAATAAGAATAAGAGTAATAAAAAAAAAATAATAATAATAATAATAATTATTATTATTATTATTATTATTATTATTATTATTATTATTATTATTATTTATTTTTTTATTAATTTTTTTATAATAATAATAATAATAATAATGTTACATGGTCGTCTTATGTTTTTACATTCAATGTACATTTGCATATAGAAAAAATGTCTAAAATAAGTACTTTTATCACACACACACACACACACACACACACACACACACACACACACACTTTTAACAATTCATATAATATTTGATTAAAGTACTCTTCACTTTCTGGTTTATGTGATAACCTGACTTTAACTGACATGTACTGGTACTGTGTACAATAACAATCATTTCTTTGTTTGGGTCTATGTTTCTTTCATTCCATCAATTAGAAGTACTTATAAAATAATAATTTTAAATACTGTAACCATGACTTATAAATATGTCCATCTAAACCTTGGACCTCTTGTCTATTTTTTTTATTAAGTAAAGAAAACTTGCAAAAATGTTCATATTTTATGTATATTTTTGAATCAGTTTATAAAAGTGTCTAAATATTATTAAATATACAAAGAGCAGGTTTGTCAAAATAATCTTTTTCCACTTAAAATGTAAAATTCTCCAAAATCCAGATTTTATGGTACATTTTTTAATGCAAAGTAAATAGAAAGTGATTTAAAAAAAACACAAAAAAAACGTGATTACTGACACTAAAAACTGTATCTATATGTCCGTAGTGTAATAACACTGCTGTGCAATTTCAATTAAGGTTCCTATTTTTAAGTCATTTTTTTAACATGTAACACAAACACTCCAAACACACTTTACATGACTGTTATTATATGTGACTACATAAAAACGTTAAAAAGGGGTTAAATTACTTTCTAATACAAATAAAATAATTTATCTCTACCTCATCACTCGTTGGGTGTGGCTTTACCTGTAGACTTGGGAAATGGCTCTAGAAAAATATGTCTATCAGTACGTGTCTTGTGGAGGGTATCTTTACACTGTAATAATGGTGATCCCAAAAGGCCCTTCCTGGTACAGGGGGTGATGGTGATTCACTCTGGCGATGAGTCAATCACACGGGGCTATAAAAGAAACAGAGCCTGAAGAAAGTTTCTCCATGTTCCTCTCCACACAACAAGAGGTAAGTCCTCTCTCATTTGCACACTGCCAAATAACACACACCAGCAGGACAAACCTTTTAATGAACTAGGTTGAGGACTGTCACTGATTATTATTTTGACTTTTCAGAATGTTTTAGTACTGTGACTATTTTGAATTCGGAAGATTTTATCATTGAAATTGATCGGCATTTTCCACAATGTTACAGAAAGACATTTAGAGTCTTGCCAATACAGTGATATTTTACCTCATTGCAGGATGCAGGTGCATTCTTTTCTGGCTCTTCTCTGCACCTTAATGGCAGCTGTGGTGACTCTAACAGCCTGCTATCCCACAATCACTGCAGATGTGGTCCGGATCATGGCAAAAACCACTGTGGGCAGAATCAAAAAGATCAAAGATGAGGTAGACGTCTTCACCTTTTTATCACAAAAACATGCAGCATCATGTTGGATGAATGTAAGAGCTTTAAAGTACATGAATGAATCTGAATATGCTTCAATATCTAAAGATATGATTCTATCACGTATCTATTTTAACTATATTATATCTAATAATTATCAACATTTTTAGAAATTTTATTTTTCTGCATGTCACCTCAACAGACATCCTTTGTGTCAAAGTAATTTTTTTTATAAAATTCCTTTAACTTACAGTGAAAGTAAAGACGTTTTTGCCATCAGTTACCATTTTGGAGATATTTGTTTTCCTTTACACAGTGAAGGTATATAACAGAAAAATTACTGCTGCACACAAGCCTAAAAGATTTGCTTTATTTGTTTCTCAGCTTAGTGACAAAAAAAGTCAGAGATGCAATTTTTAGGCTGTAAGCTGACCAACATAAAGGACAGACGTCCCAATGATCACTAATTAACATATGTCAAAAACATTAAAGTCTGTGGTTGAAATAAGAATCATAATTTCTACAAGTGTTTGCAGAGGTAATAAAAGTCCAGTGCTGCTCTAAGCTGTGGGGGAAAAAAACAAAAACAAAACCACACAGAATTTTGATTTCCAGACAACTCAAATCAGGAGCATTCAGGCAGCTCAAAGTCAGATTTTTATGTTGCATCCTGTAAAATGTTAAGACCAAAGACTCCACAGTTTTACTTTTTAATCTAAAAACTTCTGTGTCAGGTTGTTTCAGCAGGTAGTGCTGTATTTTCCAGGATAGAAAATTAATATATTTATTTATTAATAATATTTATTATTGTTGTTGTTGTTTTTATTATTATTATTATTATTATTATTATTATTATTATTATTATTATTATTATTATTATTGCTATTGCTATTATTATTATTATTATTATTATTATTATTATTATTTTATTAATAATAATACTATTATTATTATTATTATTATTACTATTATTACTATTATTATTAAATTGGCTTGAAAAAGCCAATTTACTGTTATTCGTAATCTTATTATTATTATTATTATTATTATTATTATTATTATTATTGTTATTGTTATTATTATTATGCTTTAATAACTTTACATTTACTACCTAGACTATAAAACTGTTTAAACAGTATATACATGCACTCTGGGCAGCTTCATAAAAGAGATAAACAGAGATTAGTTCAGGTACATAATCAAAATCAGAGTAATTAACTCAGTATTACTATTGGTTATTTAACTTTTACTTTACATTACATTATTCTACAGTATGAAGTAGTACAATAGTACGTTGTTCTCCAGTTGAGGTACCACTCATCAGAATCACTGTTCCCCTCTGCCATCAGTGACCTCTGGGACACCACTTTGATGCCATTGGAAGTCAATTCTTGGTACATCATCATTACAGCTGCTCTACAACATCCCACATAATCAGTGGTTTCTGAGATGCTACCAACCTTCACCTGGTACCCTATTATTGTGCCTTTTTGGTCATCTGTCAAATCAGGTCCTTTGCGCATGATGATCATTGTGCTCTCTGCTACAAATGGCTGATGTGGTCACTTATTCATACTTAAAGAAACCTGCCACATGGCATCTGTGATGTAACAGGCCAAATTCATTCCAAAACAGGGGGTGAAAATGTTCTGATATGACTTTGGATATTTAGATTTTTTCATTATTTCTCCTCTTTGTTTTCTCAGCACTTCCAGATGTCACCTGAGATTGACTTTGGCCCTGATATTGACATACCTATTGAGGGTTTGACCTCCATTCTGACGCACCTCGGGTACCTTAAGATGAGGCTCCAAGTGGCCCCAGCCCACCACCTAAGACAGCTTCAGGTGGACCTGGAGACTCTGCTCAATAACCTGGAGAGAATGGCTGTCTCACAGAGCTGCCCACTTCCCAAGCCTGGAGCTAACCTGCACAAAGGCGAGACTGCGTTCCCCATCACATCCAACTACCTGTGTCTGCTGGAGCTGCAGTGGTACCTGGAGAACCTCTGCCTCAACCTGGACAGGTTAAAGTCTTGCTGATAATCAACAGCAGCACCACATGTTAAGCTTTGACAATGCTCGGTTAAGCTTTGACGATGCTCAGAGTATACATAGCTCCTTGCACTTAGCATGAATATGTTGCACACAGCATAACTACATAAATATACACACATACTGTAGACACATATGCTCACACACACCACAGGATTTGTTCTCAGAATTGTTAAATTGCTCATTATTATTTTTATTATCTTTTTTAATTAAGAGCTTGTTATACATTCTGTTGCCGTATGACTGAACGCTATTTCTTATTTTGGCACTGAGGAATAACATGTAAACAATGTTTACATATTAACTAATCTTTTACTTTGTAATTTAAGTAATTTAATGTGACCTGGTGGATTTTTTATGTTTTCTACATCTGTTTTTGTTTTTGTATTTAAATGGAAATTTATTATTATTATTATTATTTTATTATTATGATGATTATTATTAATGCTAATTAATTACTTAATGGAACCTATGTTAATGTTAATTGACATTTTGTAGTACATGGACTTTTATATGAATAAAACCATTTCTACCCAACACTGATGTTCAAACAGATTTATTGCAGAAAGTTTGCTGCTTCGTGAGTATCGGGATGAACATTTTTTCTTGTGCAGAACAGATAAATTTATTTTTTTTATTTTTTTTTAATTTTTTTTATTTATTTAACAGGACAGTGCACATTAATAACAGTATCTCTGTAACATGCCAGAATTAGCCAAAGGCTAGTTTTCCTCCGTAGTCCTGGTGGCCTAGAAAAATAAAACGTTAACCAATAAATCATTGACAATTAAGAACAACCTATTAATACAGTGTTAGTTAATTACGGGAAAAGTAGAAGTGATGAGAAAACAATAAAATACAAAAGGGAGAGAAAGAAAAGGGAGAGAAAAAAAAGCAAATGTCCAGAATAATTCAAATGTTCCCTTAGTCATATTGATTAGTTATATTGATTAGTTGTATTGATTTTTCAATATTTTCACAATTATTCATTTATAGTTAATATTTCTGTAACGTGACTAAGGAAATGTGAAGCAGTACACTCAAGAGGTTATTCAAGGGTAAAGAAAATGGTTCTATATAGAACCATGAACACTCAAAGAAGCCAAACAGTTCTTTACATGATGAAAAGGTTCTTCAGATTGATGAGAAATGTGCTGTAGATGGTTCTATATAGCACCAGAAAGGGTTCCTTTATTATTACAAGCTTGACATCATAACTACTGCAGAACTTATGAGGCTGTACAAAAACATTTTTAAAAGGTTCTGTGTAACATCTACAGCACTTTCCTCATCAATTAGAAGAACCCTTTATCCATGAGAGTGTTCATGGTTCTATATAGAGCCATTTTCTTTACTAAAGAACCATTGAAGAACCATATTTTTTAAGAGTGTATTGTAGTAAAAGTGAAAAATATATATATAAAGAAAAAGATTACACAATAATTGTTAAAACAAGGAGACTAGCTTTTATTTTACTTTTACCTCACAGGGGCAGCCATGGCCTAGTGGTAAGGATCTGGTCTTGTGACCAGAAAGGTCGCTGGTTCGATCCCCAGACAGGACATGACTGAAGTGTCCTTGAGCAAGGCACCTAAACCCCAACTGCTCCCTGGGTTCAGTGAATAGGGCTGCCCACCACTTCAGGCACATGTTCACAGTCTAGTGTGTTCACTAGTGTGTGTTTGGCTGCATGGATGTGTTAAGTCATATAACCAAAACATTTTGCATTATAGTGGAGCTGCCACAATCTGTTTATTTTCCCCAATAATTATTTTGTCTTTTACACACGTTTGACCTGCTGTCCTATACCCAAAACTTAACATTTATCACCAAAATCACACATTTTGCTTTCTGAACACAACAGCTGACCATAAATGTGGAATTTTAAATGTGTCCTTACTCCAGAATATCATTAGAATATAAGTTTCTGCTATGAAATAATGCGCATATATATATATATATATATA
>BRDA01035010.1:0-22588 GCA_036984385.1 Crenuchus spilurus | reverse complement strand
GTATGTATGTATGATTTTGCAAATCAGGTCCAAGCAGCATGGTTTGAAATGTGATTCCAATCAAATTTGTTGCAGTGTGAACGCTCAAATCAGATTTTAAAGTGACTCCCATGCAAAATCACTGTACTGATGTCTATATATTTTATACATTTGTTGGTAAATACTCTGCTGCAGGCCTGCAGGTTATTTCATTAAACCAACTTAAAGTCAAAGATGCCCAATGGGACAAGAGGCAGGACATTCCTACAAGACAATCCTCAACTCTGGCCTCTTTGGCTGTGTTCAGACTGTTGGCCTGAATTAGATTTTTGGCACATCAAGGTTGATTTTTGATAGTGTGGACACACTGAAAATGCACCTCCATCTCTTCTGCTTCAGCATATGAAAGCTACATCATCTTAGCATCCCATGTGGTGTCCGGACATGCAAATCTGATCAGATCACTCGTTAATAACAGTGTGAACAGTCATCTCATAAGATCTGATTTAAGAAACAAATCCAATTTGAACACAGCCTGACATCTGACACGTCCAATTAATCATGCTACTAACGAGCTGATGAGTTGAGTCGGGTTTGTAGGTCCAGACAAGTGCTCTGGAATCTTAGATGGTGACATGTGGCTCTACTAGACCAGCTCTGCCAAATTTTATGCCATCATGCATTACATGGATCAGCCAGAGCTAAACTGCATGGTAGTAGATCTCCAGGATCCCAAGATGCAGCCCAGACCCCTTTTGGACTTGAGTGCCCAGTCTTTCCCGCAATGGCCCGGTTACAGAGCAGTTGTTTGAGCTTGTGCTTGCAAAGAAAAAATTTGTAGACCTGATCGGATGACTCTGTGCAGAGTCTGAACTTAGACCCTGCTGAAGTTCCGCCGTGCTCGGTCCTCTGACAGGTGTGTGCGGGGGCTGCTGTTCTCAGCCTCTGCGGGTGCAGCGTGAGGAACAGTGGTCAGACATGGCTGGGAGTGATGCCAGGGCACTGCTGGTTCAGTCCGTATGGGCTCATGCTGGACAAGCTGTGTGAGCGTGGCCCAGTTGGCAGATGGGCACGCCTCAGCAGCAGTGGGCCACTGTACCAGCGGCCAGACACACACTCCCTTTCTCTCTCACACACACACACACACTTCTCTTGGCACCATAGAAGGAAGCCAGGTGTCTCCCCTCAAGCCAAGAGTGTGTATGCTTGTGTGTGTGTGTGTGTGTGTGATTGGGTTGTCTCTGTGATTAGTGTATGGATAACGTTTTCATTTGATGTCATAATGTATGCAAGAATATTAACTGTGTGATTGAGTGTTACTGTGTAGTGCCATAAACGGGCCATTTCCAGCCTGGGCCAGTTAGTGAGCTGAGAAACACGGTACTGATGTCTGTGTTCAAACAGCCCAAATATGATTTCTGGTCTATCTAGATTAATTTTTGATAGTCTGAACAGTCAAAAACCACATGAAATCTGATCTAAGCCACATTGGGAGGTGCTCTGAAATCCAATTACAGTCATATTTGTATAGATATACATCCATCCGGATGCTCTGGCCACTCAAATTGGATTTCAAAGTGCCTTTCATGTTACTCAGTGCAACAAAGAATGACGTCAAATCCAAAGTTACAGATCGAAGAAGCCCATCCCAAAAAACTCCAGCCCACTGTCTGACAAAAAGCTCCGCCCTACAAAAGCTGAAAACTAACCCAAAAGGGGTCCTGAGTGGCTCAGCAGAATAAGACCAGATGATAATGAGGTAAGCCTCCCATACACCTAACGACTTTGAAAAGATTCTGAAAAGATTTTTAACAGACTAAAGTCTGACACCATCTCACATCTACAGACTTTTTAATCACAGTCTGGTCACAGACTTAAGATTTTGGAAAGACTGTTGATCTTGCAGGGTCACTAATTTAAAGACTGCAACTAGATTCTTTTGAGATTATTTCCCATCTGCTTTTGTTCTACAGATAATTAATACAATAAAGAGCAGAATTTTTACAAAATGTGTATTTATTAAAGCTTTCGTTGTATCAAAAATAACTCGACGCACAATAAGACAACGTAGTGCAAAATCTAAATATAGTAACATGGATTACAGATACGGTGCTATCAGAGCTCAAAATACTGTCAACATAGGATTCACATCCATGCATTCCTGGTCCTGTGTGTCTGCATGCTCCTCAATTTCTTCAAGCTGTTGGGGAAAACAATAACTTTTAAGATTAAAATTATTGTTAAATAGCCCCATTCAGTAGTGTTTAGTTAGCTAGTTAGCTTTAGCATAGCACACATACCTGGGATTTCGAAGGCTTCACTAATTTGTCCACTTTTTTCCTTTTCATCTCCGTTGTGTAGTAAATGGTAAAACACTCTTGCTTGCTCCACAGCTCCATTCTCCTTTTCTTGTACAGTGCAGGAGAACCGTAGTTTCCGAGCTCTACCCACCAGACATTCATGTATTTACTATTTGCCTTTGCAGCTTTCCGTAGCCCTCCTATTGGTTCCCAACAGTATTTGCTCGGGTCAGCCAGGGTTCAACTCTTACAACTTGCGGTAATATTAAACATGTTTGATTTTATTGGAACGCCTCGACGCAAAAAAGACTGACTAAAACTTTGTCCTGACCACCTTACACTTAACGATCGAGATGACGCGACTGTAACTCGACTCTAGCAAGACTCTCGTGATTTTAGCCTGACTTTGAAAATTTGTCTGTGACCTGTAAAATGCGGTTGAAAGTCGTTAGGTGTAAGGTAGGCTTTAGGATCCCGGTCATGCTGTTTGCCAGGCAGATGGTACTCTCACTACTGCACTTTCACAGTACAGTGTCTACTGGCAGTAGTTGGGAAAAGAGGCGGTGGCTGCATCACATGCATCGGGAGAGGCTTGTGCTTGTCTTCATCTTCCTAGGGTGAGGGAAATTGCAAAGTGATGGCGAGAGCTCCTAGTGGATGGGATGGGTTATTAGGCTACTACTATTAATTAATTCTATTAGTGTGTGGGGGGGGGAATCCAAAAACTGCAAACCTGGCAACCAGGAAGCCACGTCACCAGCATGGCTGTACTTACTGATGTCTACTTCACCACAGCATCCCAAGCAGATAGATTTGTAATGTCTGGGCAAGCAGATCTGATCTCTTACAAATACGTGTGTACAGTCATCTGAGAAACTAATCTGATTTACCTGCAGTGTGAACATAATTCACAAATCAGCCAAACTTCCAGTATGGAAAGAGCAGCAGGACACTCCTACAGGACAATACATCAGGCTTAAGCTATCTGGCTAACTATATCACTAAATCCATTACAGCCCTCTCTGTTGTGCTTGGGACAAAATAATAAGACATTTAGATGTATGTTTTCTCTTTTAATTCGTTTGACCTGGTCCCCTGTCAAATAAGAATTAATGACTTAGTTCACAGTGTCTTAATTGGAAGACAAATGACCATGCAGTGGTACTTTAATTGATTGAAGACAGGAAATTCAGTTGAACTAATTGACTGGCATAGTGAAAAAAAAAATTAGTCAAGCTCAACTACTTTGGACTCAATAGATGTTAATTAGTCTCAAATTCCAATAAAGTGTGTCCACTGTTGGTGGATAATTTTTAATAGATCTTCCATTAGACTTGTGTCTAAGTTTGGAAAGTCATTAGAAGGGAGTTACACCAATTGTTTCTATGTTTCTGCACAATTCAGTCATAGAGATGTAAACAAAGTCATTGGGAGAGTTTTGATATGAAAATGGTGCAGAAACAGCTCAACATGTACAGAAAATGCAAATCCGGCTCAATGAGCTGCCTTCAAAAGCTTTATTACAGAGTACACTCACTGTCCAGTTTATTAGACACACCTACCTTGTTGGTCCACCTTGTTGATGTAAAGTCAGAGACAGTAGCTCAGTCCTCTAGTCCTTCATTGGTGCTCACATGGCACTGTTGGCTGGTTGGTGGACTATTCTCAAGTTATTTCTGTTGGTTTTTTTGGTCATTTCTGTGTTGCTTTCTCATAGTTTCTGCTGTTTTCTCTTATTTCTGGTGATTTATGTTGTTTTGTAGTGATTTCTGTAGTGTAGTGATGCCACTGTGTGTCATGGCAGCTGCTCTGCTGCAGACAGGAAATCTCTGCAGATGGTGGTGAAAGCTGCACAGAAGATTGTTGGTGTCAGCCTCTCCACCACCACGGACATCTACATCTCTAGATGCAGGAAAAGGGCCACCTGCATCATGAAGGACCCCACCCACACAGCACACTCACTCTTTGTCCTGCTCCCCTCTGGCAGGAAGCTGCGGTCCATAAAGTGTAGAACCACCAGAATGAAGAACAGCTTCATTTGTGAGGCTGTTAGACTCTTAAACTCCACTTAAGATCACACACCGCACTGACACTTTATTACACTTGGTTACTTTAACTTAATCTGCATGCTGCTAATCTCCCCATGCCATGCTCAATACTCCGGACATTGTACAGTCCAATTGCTGCTGATATGACATACTGCTTTGCATAGTGTATAAATAAATAAAATACTTCTATTTAATCTATATTTATATCAAGCTGTTACACTGGGTAAAACCTTGGGAATGGAATTTCGTTATACCTCATGTACTACATGTGATGCAAATGAAAATAAAGCTTGTATCCTTGTATTTGTGTTGCTTTCTCATAGTTTCTGCTGTGTTTTCTGCTGAATTCTACATGAAGCTGAGATTAGCATTCTTGTTCCATTTTAAATGATAGGGCACTTACATTCATGCTCCTACCAAAGTAGGAGTGAGGTGACAACAGTGCTTAAGGCCTCTGCATAGTTCAAGCGAAACGAAGATCGTGAGCGTTGCACAAAGCTGAATGCAAGCTTTCGAGCTGGCATATTTTCTGTGGCTTCTTTTTGCCTGTTGCGTAGGTGCCACAACTAAGGATGGTGCTGTGACATTTGTAAAGTTACGTTTCATGACTATCAAAAACTGTGATACCTTTTGTGCTCTGGCTAGAGCAGAGAACCGGCTATGGTAAAGAATAAAATAAAATAAAAACCAGCTCTGGCATGGCAACGTGTGAAATATTGATAGTGTATAAACAGTGTTAGAAGAAGAGGAGGAGGAGGAGGAAGAACTGTTTTTGCTTGACTTGCTCTGCCAGTCGCTCTACGAAATCATCCGTTTGTTTTCATGACACGCCTCTTTTTTTAACAACCAATCCCAGTCCTTGTTGTGTGGTGTCTTCGGCCGTGGATTTCGCCCAGCTTCCATGTGGATGACGCAGCAAAAGAAGCCCCTACGAATATCTGCAGTTGTTCATTTGCTCCGCAATTACATCACGTTGTTCGTCCAAGCCTTTAACTCTCCTTGTTGGGCCACCTTGCTGATGTAAAGTCAGAGACAGTAGCTCAGCATTTTGTTTCAGCCCTCTACGTGTTTAAAAACACTCACTAACACACCACCACCACGTCAGGGTCACTGAGAATGAAAACCTGCAGGGTTGAGGTCATGACCATTGAAGAACACCAAAGAAAACAGTATCAGATCT
The DNA here is from genome assembly GCA_036984385.1 of Crenuchus spilurus. Classification (NCBI taxonomy): domain Eukaryota; kingdom Metazoa; phylum Chordata; class Actinopteri; order Characiformes; family Crenuchidae; genus Crenuchus; species Crenuchus spilurus. The sequence goes on along the minus strand of BRDA01035010.1, from coordinate 17,081 downwards.
GAAACACAAACCCAAGAATTTGCCCAATACATGTAAACCAAGATCCATGAGGCATTGTTTATTGTCTGAGCACAGGCACGTTTGCTTTACCATCTTAGTTTTAAACCATCCCTGATGACTCAGTCTGCCCTTGTAGCTGTCTCTGTGTTTCAGTAAATACACAGTGGAAAGGTTTAGTCATGCTTTGGCCTGCCTTTCATTCTTGAGGTTCCAGAATTTGGGCTCTGTGGACTATCAGGATTTCTTAAGCTGTCTGTACTGTACTAGATTTAGCATCAGTCATACTGAGAACCATCCATGTGAACCTTTACAGTGGTTTGTTTTAGCAGCTTGACGGCTAATTCAATACAAATTGAGTATTTTTTAAACTCACATTTTGTCTTTTTCAAGGTGAATGAGGGAGGCTGAGAGATGCACTTGAGACGCAATGCTGCCACCTGTTGTTCTTGGAGTACATTTACATGATGCTCAGTGGTCACTTTTTAAGACTTGCCCTCAGTCCTTCTTGTATGAACATGCTTCCATAATCATCCTTTACTTTATTCTTCTTATACACAGCCATATTAGAACATTTATGGCCATCTACAGTACCCAATAGTGGGATTTGGTATTATCACCGAACCTTCCTGGTTGCTCCTGTGTTCATTATAATGGCTGTGCAACACTCACTGGAGTTGTCATTCCACTCTGGCATCAATACCCATGGGGCACTACTGTTATGCCGTTTGGAGGCACTCAGTGTACAAGAAGCCCAAGACACCTTCACTACGGCGGTTCTAGAACATTCCACAGTTAGTGGTTTCTCAGATGCTGCCTCCACCATGCTTCACCTGGTACTCTATTATCAATAACATCAGTCACATCACGTCTTTTGTTCATGATGATGGTTTTACACTCTGCTACAACTGACTGGTGTGCTCACTTATTTATATGTGCAACACGTTGCATCTGACATCCTGGGCCAAGTTCATTCAAACCCAGAGGGTGGTCATAATGTTCTGATATGGTAAACAGCAAACACTGTGAGCGATAATTATCTGCCACTGAGTGGACAAAGCACCCTTCTTCTAGGCCATCGTTGTCTGGACAGGCTGGCCTCCAGAGACTTGGTAATCCCTCTTCCTCGCCGATGCTCCCCCGCGGCGCCTCCAGATTGACAGACCCCCCGCAGGGTGACTGCGTGGTACAGTCTCAGCCTCGTCTGCTGAGCGAGATCACACCACTGGAGGCAGGCTGGGGGCGGGGTCTGTCAGGTCAGATGGGGGAGAAGGAATAACGTGTCAACACATGTCCTCTCAGTACCCAATTTGCGAGCCATGCCATTTGGCTGAAGATGAATAATCTCACTCTAAGACACAGTCCGAACCTCTCCGGTGCCAATTACTCAACGAAGGATCAACATTACACTTCCCTGATTGCCACGTCTGTCTTTCGTTACCAGCGTGACTTGTCTGACTTGTTCTGAAGCTCATACGTGTTGAAAAGTCTGACTTTCTCGTCTGTCGTTTTTCTCCAAACTTAATCAATCCCAGAGTTGGGTAGAAAGGAGGACAAACATCTTCCTCCAAGCAGTCCTGCTGGAGAATGGCAGCTTCTGGCCTGAAGGTGTTACTCCTTCTCCCTCTCTCTGTCCTTTTGTTTTCTCATCGCAGAGCTGAGTGTGGATCTGTCTTCACTTAGCTCAGTGTAACTCCTTCACACACTCTCAACTAGCCAACCAACCAGAGAGAGAGAGTGAGAGAGAGAGAGAGAGAGAGAGAGAGAGAGAGAGAGAGAGAGAGAGAGAGAGAGAGAGAGTGTGAGTGTGTGTGTGTCTCTGCCTGGCAAATATTGAACAGCCTCAGCACTGGAGAAAGACCAACACAGAGTGCAAAAAAAACAACAGTGTAAGATGAAAACGAAGAATGAAAGAGAAGACCAAGCAAGACAGAGAAGAAGGGAAAGGGAAAGGAAGAGAGAGAGGAAATGGGGGAACACAAAACGGGATTAAAAAGAAAGAAAGGAGGTCAGTTAAGTGCAAAGAGAGAGAAGAGAGAGGAGAGTGAGAGCAAACGTGGGGAGAAAATTGAGGAAAAAAAGGATGGCAAGAGAGGAGACTGAAGAAGACACAGGGACGGAGGGGGGGAGTCCAATGAAGTCAGAGTAGGGAGAGAGGGAGTGAGAGATGGAGAAAGGAGTCCAATGAAGACAGTAATGGAGAGAAAGAGTGAGAGAAGAAGGGACTCCAAAGAAGACAGGGAGGGGGAGTGAGTGCGAGAGATGGTAAATACACCAAAGAAGACAGTAATGTGAAAGCAAGAAGTGAAGAAATTCGGGTACCAGTGACGATGGGTAACAGAGAGAGAAATTACAGCAAGCAAAATAAAAGAATGGAACGAAGGAAGCAGAAAATGATTGAGAGAGAAAGGGGGAAAGAAGAGGAAATGGAGGAGGAGGAGTGAGAAAGGGAAAGGGGAGCAAATGTGACCGATGAAGATTGAGGGGAAGCAAGAGAAAGGAGGGCAGAGAAGATAAGAGAACAGAGAGAGAGAGAGAGAGAGTGAGCAGGCAGTGAAGGGGCGGAGGGAGCGAGGGAGGAGGATGAGCGAGAAACGGAGAGAGAGAGAAAAGAAGGAGACAGCTGAGTGGAGGAGTGTGTGGAGGGGGCTTTACAGACAGGCTCTCCTCCTCTAAGCAGCTTTCCTCTGGAGGCGAGGTCATGCAAGGTCACGGTGGGATTACACTTTTGGCAAACAGGCGGAGGCTCCCCTCGCACCAAGGCAGCCGCGGCAGAGCCGAGACAGCAGCTCCCCGATGACTCGAACCTGGCTGTAATAAAGCCAAGGCCGGCTTGAACCTACAAACAAAAAAGCCAACAGCCTATCGATCGGCTGCCGTCGACTTTTTCGCACCCGTGTCGGGAGGTTGCCTCTGCACAGACGAGCCTGCAGCCTGAGGATGTGCAAAGAAAAACTCCTTCTTTCGCTTCCAAAGCAGCCACGTCTCTCCACCACGGCCAGTGCAATTCTTCACATATTAATCCCTGACCTCTTCGCCGCTGCGTTCACTCTCATTCTGAACGTAAACTCTGATCGCTGCCCTTCCTTCCCGCTCAAAGACGAACCGTCTGTAATACGTGACGAGCCTTATTTTCTTGCATGTCCATACGACTAAATTAGCCCAGTGTGTGGTGGTGAGATACAGTGAGTGTGACCTGCTCACCCTGGAGACACACTTCTTAATCAACGCTTCCTCAGTGGCGGGGGTCAGGCAGAGTGGAGGCGCTTTCTGGCCTCCGGTGCCGCTTTGAAGTTAATTAAGATGCGTCGGAGCTCGGCGGAGAGGATTCATTAAAGCCGGAGCCAATCCGAACATCGGCGACTCTCTGTCCAGGAGGGCTTAAGCCCGCAGAAGAGCCTCCGCCTCCTAGGCCGTGTCCTCCAAAGCCGAGCGGCTCGTCACGAAGACATCAAAACCGCTAGCGCGCCATTGGTCTTGACAGTAACCCCAAGTTCACAAGCGCTAGGCCCTTCACACCAACAATAACCACTCTGGAGCCGGGGAACTCTCCAGCACCTATTGATCAACCTCTTTTACATGCATGTTGATAACTATGGTATATGAACATGCATGACTTAGGCCTCATTAAAATTCACTTAAGGTGCAGTGAAGCCCCTATTTATTGCACTGTAAATGGCACATAAGCTAAATGTATTCGACTCCCATCTTGCTGGTGAACTAGAGATGGTAGACAGTCCCTGCTTGTCCTTGACAGGGCAGGTGCATCTTTCTCAATGACACTGACGTGGTGGTGGTGTATTGGGGCTGCTGGAGATGTTAAACACTGTCCACATCTACCTTGTTGGTCCACCTTGTAGATGTAAAGGCAGAGACAGTAGCTCAGCAGTTTGTGTTGGTCCTCTAGTTTTAATGCTGTTGGTTGGTGCACTATTTTACATTTACATTTGAGGCATTTAGCAGACGCTTTTATCCAAAGCGACTTACAATTGGGGGTTAGGTGCCTTGCTTAAGGGCACTTCAGATGTGACCTGGCCAGGGATTGAACTGGCGACCTTCAGGTCACCAGACAAGATCCTTAACCACTAGACCATGGCCTGAGGTGCCAACACAAGACGCACTAACTCACCACCACCACGTCAGTTTCACTAAGAATGATCCACCTGCTACGTGGTGGTCCTATATATATAAAATGTCCTGGCAGGTCTATGGGTTGGACAGGCCTGTCTCCTGCAGCATGATGGAGGGATCTAGAGGGAAGACTCCCTGTCCAAGGTGCTCTGAAGCCCCCAGGCTAACTGTGATGAATGGAGCTCCTAATGTCGGCAAACACTTTATCTCTGCTTCATCTGTTTTCATTAGGCAGCCGCAACCTTTGGCTTGGACGGAGCGCTCTGCTGCTCCCTGGACTGTTAAAAGACGAAGTCGGGCTTTTGCGCACGTCTCTGCTTTTGGCCTCCTAACAGGGTTTCATCCCTGCTTCTACCTGCGGTCAGGAAAATGTATTTAAAATTAACTCTGGATGCCAAAAATCAGAGCCTTTTAGCCATCATGTCTTTATGGACCAAAAGCACAGGGATTTGTCCCAGAACTAAGGGGTTGACTGATGTTTGCTGATCCTGATTATTAAACGAGGATGATGATAATTGGGACCAATGTTCACGAAGCAGATTTGATATTTGTAGTGCATAGATGACAAAGAAAATGCTTTTAATTGGAATAAAAATACTTAATAATTGGAAATATCAGCTCTGAGTATCAGTCATGGTGTATATCACTGATGTGTGATGCTAAAGAAACTGGTTTGATTATTTTTGTGTTGAATCGAAATGTTTTAACTGTCCCCCATTATACATAGTGTTTTGTTTCAGTAGATAGACTATATGTCCAAATGTTTGTGGACGCCCCTTCAAATGAATGCCTTCAGCTACTTTAAATTGACACAAATGTACACAGCTTGTAGAGAAGTACTGAATAGGACTAAACATGAACCCATTGGCACGTCTAATGCCAGGTGTGGGCAGCCCTCCAGCATTGTGGAACTGTTTTTTGCTCCATCCAATACTTTTGATGAGATGATAAGGTTGTGATGGTGATCGTCAAACATCCTGACCATTCTGACTACTCCAACAAAAGCAGGATAAACTCTGTAATAGTCTTGATTTTGGAATAAACAATGAATGAGCAGGTGTTTTCGATACTTTTGACCATATAGTGTATGTATGGATCATCTTTGACCCCTGATCAGGAAATAGCTTTGAAATTAAAAGCTCAGTCAACAGCCGAATGCGATGTTGGAAGAGGGTGTGAATGAACTGTGCTTCCTTCCTAACCATCCACAGCTGAAGTGCCCTTAAAGAAGACACCTAATCGCCAGCTGCTCCCCCAGCGCCAGAGCTGATGAGGCTGCCCGCTTCTCCAGGTATGTGTATGAAAGGTTTCATTAGGACAATTTCAGCATGGAAAAGTGGTACCAATGAAAGTGGAGCCTCTCTGTGATGTCAGACTAACATTGGCCACTAAAGAGGGAAAATCTCAGTAAGTTTCAACATACAAACCCTTTTTAAAAATATCTAAAAACTGAAATCGGTCATTTGTTTATTCACAAAGATGAGATGTTTGGCGTTTTCAATGAAAAACTTAATTCTCTTTGTTAAATATAAACATTTAGATGTTTAATTTGAATGTTTCTCAGTGTAAGATTGTAAAGAATTGAGCTCTTTCACCATCTACAGCTCATTTAAAGATTCAGGTATTCAGAGGTAAAGTAAAAATAAATCTGTAAAACCTGTAAAGTCTGTAAAGGCCAAACTACTGCTAAGTGTGAGACCATCGCGTCCTCAGATGGTTCTGTTTGAGAAACTATCATGATGGAAATAGACTGGATGATGGACTGAAAGAGTGGAATTGTTTGTGGTCAGATGTGTCCACATTTCAGCTTGTTTTTTGAATTAAAAAAAACATCAGGTTCAATATTTATGATGAGAAAGACCATCCAAACTGTTACCAATATCTGTGATGGATGCATTGCATCAATGCCCAAAGCATGGGGGATCTGCATATATGTGAAGGTACCATTGATGTAGAGGCTAATGTTGGTATTTAGGAGAGACATATGCTGCCTCAGGAACTCAGCAGGACAGTATCAGACCTCATTCTGCACATATTACAACAGTGAGTCTTAAGAGTGTGTGTGCTTGACTGATCTGCCTGCAGTCCAGATCTCCTATTAAAAATGTCTGGATCATCACGAAGAGGACAATCAGACAACAGTGACCACAGACTGTTGAGCAGCCCAAGTCTTCTTTACAACAAGAATGGACTAAAATTCCACTTACAAAACAACCAATTAGTATCTTCAATTCCCAAACGCCTAAAAAAAAGGTGATGCAATACAGTAGTGAACATGCCTCTGTCCCAGCTTGTTTTTAGTGTATTGCAGGCCGTATTTCTAAATTTGTTCAATAAGTAGTTCATTGAATATCTTCTCTTTGTGAAAAAATAAATGATAGATTTCAGTTTTTAATGCATTTTCAGAAAGTGTGCAAACTTCTGAATAAATGGGGTTTGCATTGGAAGTGCAATTATAACCACATTTTTAAATAACTGTAAAATTTAATTGCTCTGTCACTTAAAAACCATGCCTGGTAGACAAATTCAGCATTTTATAAACGTAATTTAGTTTGTGGGACAAGAAAAAGTTAATGGCAGTGTAATTGGTCAACCCGTAGTACCTTTTGGACATTTCAGAGAATGTGATGGTCAACATTTTTTCTTTGAAAACCATGTTTCCCTTATTAGAGCATTCAGTTGTGAGCAAATTGGAGCCTTTATGTTACTTTGTCTTATGTCACTACAAAATCACTGATATGCATGAGGTCACAATCAGATCCCAGATGAACTGTACATGTAAGACAAAAAGCATGAACGTAATATCTGATGTAAGCTTTACTTTCAAATCCTGTTACATTTAGAACTGGCAATCTGAACATAAAGAAATGCCAAACTGAGGGGGAAAAAATACAAAAACGGAAATAAAAGGTACAAATGGTCTAATTACCAGTTATTGTCACAAACAACCCTGTACAGCCTTAAGAATGAAGTAATAAAAAAGCTTTTTACAGCATATAATTTTACTGAGTGCCAAAAAACAAACAAAAAAATGATACTTGAGCCTTATTGAGTCATAAAATACATTGAAAAATGCAAAGCAAACAGATCGTATTGAAATAATGCCAAAGTAGTAAATGCAAACTGATTTTTTTTTTCTTTTTTTTCTTTTTAAAGAAGAAAAAACATAAGTGCTACGAGCTAGAAAAGACAACAGAGCAACTCCATGCATCTTTTGAAGGGCTAAAAAGGTAGTTTCAGATAATGCACAATGATCTCGAAACAAAAAGAAACAAACAAAAAAAAAAGCACTGCTTTGCAATTAGGCAAAAGAAAAGAGGAAAAGAATAAGTGCTTATAAATACTGGTGTCAGCACGGGGGAGGGACTCCTCTCCTCCAGTGTCCCGCCCACACAATCGGACAGGAGAGCGCTGCAGCCATCTTCTTTTACATAATGATTAGGTGGCGTGCTGAGGCGGGCTGGAGAAAGGGGATCTTTGCCCGGCGGACATTCGATCTGAGCGAATTCCAGACAAAATGGGCCCCGAGAATCAGTCAGACTCATTCTCAGGAGCTTCCAGACCACCGAGTGGCACCAGAGCATTAAAGAAAGAAGCCGAGGTGGCTCCGTTTAAGGAACGACGACTGCATGCTGGGCATATATGTAGAGAAACGCTCCTTTTCTACGTGGGGTTAGAAAGAAGAAAACAGTAGGAACATGATAGCTTTGTTGGTAGAACCAACTCACCTGTTAGCTTAGGCCACGACGGCTCTAACGCAAGGCTGGCATTAACAAACTCACAATGCACATGTCTTCATCCTAATTCACCTTTTTCCAAAAGGCAAATGAAAGACAGCTTATAATTAGGGTGGGAACTGTTACCCCATTCAGGGCTCACCTCTATACGTAATGCTCCAGGGGGGGTCGTATCTGACTTTCACTAAACTGGAGGCCTGTTGGTTTTGGAGCAGAGCTTAGCTGCAAGGTTCTCTTGATTGATGTACTTTGGGGAGAGGTTCTGCTTTGAGGTAGAGGGCCATACCCCCCTCGCCTTAAATAAAGGGAGATGGACTGAAGGTGTACTTTGTAGTTCTACAATTACAGACTGTAGTCCATCTGTTTCACTCTATACTTTGTTGGGACACAACGGATCATTCTCAGTGATGCTGATGTGGTGGTGGTGTGTTAGCTGTTGATGTGTTTAAACACCTCAGTGTCAGTACTGGAGTGAAAATAGTGCACCAACCAGTCAAGTGTCAGGACAAAAGGACCAACACACGCTGAGATTCTGTCTCTAAACATCTAAAAGGTGGACCAACAAGGTATGAGTGGACACAGTGTATAGCAGCTCACAAACTAACACACCACCGCCACATCACTGTCACTGAGAATTATCCACAGCTCCTGACCATTGAAGAACAACAAAGTATACAGAGAAACACATGGACTAACATGTGGAGCTAAAATGAGTGTATGTGTACCCAATGAAGTGGTCAGAGAGTGTTTATTAGCAGCTTATACAGTCATTTGATTTAGTTAATAATAATAATAATAATAATAATAATAATAATAATAATAATAATGAGAGACTTTAGTCATTTGTACATAAGGGTTTTGCACTACATCAACACCTTGGAGCATTACTATAGGGTTGTTCTTCAGATTCACTTCTAATAATCAATTAGAAGTACACGAAAGCCAATTAAATTGGATTTAAGTGATTTTTGATTCATTTGGGAAAGTGCAACTTTAACAGCACTGTGCAAAACTGGCGTTTAGGAATTTAGCCTGGTCCTCTTCAGTGTCCAGGAGAACGTCTACTGTTCTATTAACTTTAACAGAGTGGTCCAACCATGCCGATTGGTCAAAATCTGTTAAAAAAACAAACAAACAAACAAATCAAGAGCTTAAGGGACCATTTCCAACCAAAAAGAGCAGACTCACCAAAGTGCTGCAGTCCATTTGTGAAACGGAGCAATCGAAATTGGCATCGAAAGGAAACTTCTTGTTGGGTTTTAAGTGCTTATGTTTGAAATGTGTCAAAATAAACGTTTAAGTGCAATTAAAACTCAAATAAAAAGAGGGGAACACAGAATGCTAGTACCATGTTTGCCCGCTTTCCTCCTCCAAATAATGGCTGCCTCCACATTGCACGTAAGAGCCATTATCCAATCAGATCTTCATAATTTGTTAGTAGAGGATATATATATATATATATATACTTATATATATATATTTATGTATATATTTATATATTTTACATTTCAAAGGCTCATTAAAAACAAAAGAAACCAGAATAAAAGAAATGTTAAGACACAGAAGGCCACCGATAGACCACTTTTTTCTCTTCACTCAAGCCCAGCTACCTCTGTATCACTTTAACATGAACCAACGAAAGTACATTCATTCAAGTCATTTTGAAACACTTTTTTTTTTTTTTTACACAAAAAATTACAAAAAAGCTCCAAAAAGCACCATTGAATCGGCCGTATGTGACTGGATGAGTCACATCTTCTTAAACGTTACGTTACGCTATGCACGGGGGCTCTCGACTGGTTGCTCATCTCATCTCGCGCTTACAGAAGACGGCACAAGCTATTGGCACAATCTGTGGCAACCGGGTGGGTATGGCAAAGATCTCTAAGTGCCGGATGGTGGCTGAGATTGAGACACTTAAAATTTAAATAATAAAAATAAAGAACAAATGAAAAAATTGGAAATTTGAAACTGTACCGCTGTCGGCGGTGCCTGACTGGCAGAGGCCAAGATCAGAAAACCAGTCAAAGCCAAGAGGCATGTGGGGCTGGGAGGAGGGGAGGGGCTATAAAACTATGTACAGTTGGATAAATAATTTAGTGCGTGGTTTGAGGCGTCTGGGACTTTCCTCTTTTGTCGTGCTGCAAACGCCCTGGGATACGTCACATCGAGCCCCAATAAATGACACAGAAAACAATCGTAACACGTAGGCGAGCATGCTGTCTGATGCTTTGCAAAAAGACATACTAATGCACAAAAATGTTGAGCGCTTTGCATCATTTTTTTCTTCTCCTTGATGAACAAAAGAAAAAACAAATCCTAGATAAAGCACTACTATCGGTTTCCTGGTCATAAAAAATAAAAAATAAAAAGGAATAATAATAAGAACAAAGAAAAAAAGCAGCCTTGATATAAATGCATTGAGCACGTACAGCCTGTTTCCTTTGATAAACATCATGTTCGTGTCTTTATTATCAGTTTCTTCAGTTTTTTTTGTTCCGGCTGCTTACGGAAATATCCAAGCAGTGGCCAAAGAGGCTCCGAGGGATGTGAGCGATGAACGAAGCGAGGATGGAGAGGTAGGTTTAAAAAACGCGGGCTAGGGTCAGACGGTTTTCGCTCGCTCCGTCAGCCCCAGGTAGGCCAGGAAGGAGTGCTTGGGTGACATGAGCGAAGGCAGGGGTGGGGCTTGTGATGAAAGGTGTGGCCAGAGTCTGGAAGAGAAGGGCGAGGCGGAGCGTGATGGGGAGGGGCTGTGGAATGTGAAGCGGCGGGTGGTGAAGAGCGTGGTGAGGGGGACGAGGAGGTGCGCCGGGTCGTAGTTCCTGTACTGGTCAGAATAGCGAGCGGCCAGCGAAGCCCCATTGGCTGAGAGGTAGTGCGGGCTGGGTGGAGCGCCGTCCGGCTGCTGTTTGCCAGAGATGGACAGGGCTACGGACTGCAGGGCCTGCGATGCGCTCAGGCTCATGAGTGGACTGTTGCTGCTGCTGCTGTTCCCTCCGCTGCTACTTCCGCCGGCGTCCAGAAGCACCAGGGCCTCACGGACATCTCCGCCGCCCAGGCACGGCGCGCCTGGCTGGCCTTCTCCTTCCTCGGCGCCCCCCTCTCCGCCCTGGTGCTTCTTGAGGTGGCGGCTGTAGACAAACGGGTGCGTGGTGGTGAAGGGGCAGCGGGCGCAGCCGAACGTCTGCCGGGGGGCGTGTTTGAGGCGCTTGTGCAGGTTGAGGTTGTCCTTGCGCTTGCAGCTGTAGCTGCAGCGGTCGCAGTGGAAGGGCCGCTCGCCCGTGTGCACGCGCACATGCTCGATCAGCTTGTTGGCTGTCTTGGACAGGTAGCCGCACTGCTCGCAGCGGTAGTGGTTGCCCAGGCGGTGGGCTCGCGCGTGCCTCTCCAGCTCTGCCTGGCTGGACCACGCCGCCTGGCAGATGCGGCAACGGTGCTCCGGCTTGCAGTGCGTCTTCAGGTGGCACTCCATGGCTGCCGGCCTGTTGGTGGAGTAGATGCAGAGAGGGCACCTGGGTCACAGAAGACAAGGAGGAAGTGCAAAAAGGGGGGGCGTAGGAGGCACAGGGAATGGAGGGGAAGGACATTTAATATTGCAAGGGTTTCTTTCTTTCCATCTTTTAAAGGAAAATGGGAAAAAAGTACACAAAACACACAGAATGGACGAAAGGGAAGGGATGAAGGATGCACGTAATGTATCTGACCCTGAGTGAAGTGTGACAGCTATTGTACATGTGGGTGTGTATGTATGTTTATGTGTGTGTACTATGTGTCTGCTTGCTGTGTGAGTGCACTGTGTGTGTGTGAGTGTATGTGTATGTGTTTGTGTAATGTTTTAAGTGAGAATTTGCGGACAGGTTTGAAACGGAGGGATTCAGACGGAGGTAAGTGAATAAATGAGTGGCACTTACATTTAAATAGCACCTTTCATCTGCTCAGGGCCCCAAAGCGCTTCACAAACCCTGCAGAACAGAATGACCTCAGAAAGCACACCATGAAGAGCGCTTCTCTACCTCCCCGCTGAACCTCAAACGCTACCTACCTCTCTCTCTCTCTCTCTATCTCTCTCGCCCTCGCTCTCTCTCTCGCAGCAGCCGAGCGGCCGCAGTACAACAAACCCACTCTGGGCAAAGGCTCAGAGTTTACATAAACATTTTTCAAACAATTGCTTACAAAACATGAGCTAAGTAGGGCCCGACCGATATATCAAAGCTAATTTTAAATATAATATCCCATAATAATCAGACAATATCAGAAAAGGCCTGTCAAGTATGAATATTTTAGTATCCGGTCTCAATAATAGAGTATAAATATACAGTGCTCAGTACTGTAGCACTGGCTGCAGGTTTTAGGCTTCACGTTTACGCTTATTTGCACTCGTTTTACATTTACTCGTTTACATTGATCATTTTATTTTATTTATTTATTTATGTTTATTTTTCACAATTTTTTGCCAATTTTATCCCCTTCCCAATGCAGTGGTAGCCAATTAGCCCATCCCATCCACTAGGGGACTCTCCCCATCACTTTGCACTGTCCCTGACTCGAGGAGGGTGAAGACAAGCACAAGCCTCCCACATTGCGTGTGATGCAGCACCGCCTCTTTTCTATCTACCGCTGATACACCATCAATGGGGAGCCAATGCGCTCAGAAGAAAGCGCAGGATTCCCAGCTCTGAATGGACCAATCAGTAGATGCCTGAGCCAGCAGACATTGCAAGGTTATAGTTATTGGGAGAGAGAGCGCCATCTACCTGCCCAGAGAGAGCACTGCCAATTTTGCTCTCTTGGGTCCCGGCTGTTGATGGCAAACAGCATGACCGGGATTTGAACTCACGATCCTCTGGTCATAGTGTCAGCGTCTTAGACTACTGAGCCACTTGGAGCCGTTGATAATTTTAGTTAGCTTAACGAGTTAGCTAACATGGTCTGGAGCTTATACAATTCAAGTGAACAGTTCTCATATTTGATCTTTCTACTCATTGTATCATTAATTTAAGACACTTTGGCGGTATTTTTACTGAGAAACATCAGCTTTAGTCCACCAAGTGATGTGTGTATATACCGGTCAGGACCTCAAGCTTAGCACTACTGTCCTTATTTACAGTGCCTGACAGTAAAGGCTTTGCACACCTGACCAAATGGTTTAGATTGCATTCTTATTCAAAAGTGCATCAGTCTCATCACCACTCAGGCAATGTGTGTGCAGTCCTACTCTTAGTGAATTACTAGGGCTGTCAATGTTATCACATTCATAATAGTAACAGCTTATTATTGTTCTGTTTAAACAGACAAAAACAAACAGCAGCAATGTGGGACTTGTAGTCATAATAATCAGACATTTAACCAAACAGAAAATCTAAAGTTTTGTTAGATCATGTTCAGTGAATACAGCAACAACACTGAGCACCAGTCTTAAAGGGCCAGCGCAGATTAAATGGCATCTCAGTGTGGATCTTATATCTCAAATTGCTGCCTCCTTGAGTCCTCTGCCCTACCTCTTCCAGTGTTAAAGATTATGTAAATGCGCTCAGAAAACAATAGGAGAGAGGACACACAGGTACAACTTTTCTACTGCAGTGAAGGACAGATGACTACAGTATAAATTCTCTGTTTCAAATTAAAAGCCACTCTTCTATTTATAAATGCAATAATAATATTAGCATGGAGGCTTGCTGGTTAGCACGCTCGCCTCACAACACTGAGGTCTTGGGTTCAAGTCCCTATCTGGGTGGGGTTTCCTCCGGAGTCTTCGGTTTCCTCCCACAGTCCAAAAACATCAGGTGAATTGGGATAACTTGTCTGTGTGTGTGTGTTTACCTAATGATGGATTGCTGCCCTGTCCTGGGCTTGTCTGTAATGCCCTGCGCCCAGTGAGGGGGTAGGGGACTAACCACAACCACGACCCTGATCAGGATTAAGCAGATAAAATGATAGATGGATAATAATAATAATAATAATATTGCATTTATGAAGAGAAGTTGCTCCCGTTTTGTTATTATTTCCATGTTTTATTATCATAATACTTTTCATACACAAGCGTTTTCAGCTAAATTGTAAAACAATGTAAGTGGATTTGAATCAACTTTTTTTCCCTTTTTTTCCCAATTTTTATCCCCTTCCCAATGTAGTAGTAGCCAGTTAGCCCATCCCATCCGTTAGGACTCTTCCCATCACTTTGCAATGTCCCTGACTCTAGGAGGGTGAAGACAAGCACAAGCCTCCTCCATTGCATGTGATACAACCTCCACCTCTTTTTAGAACTACCGCTGATACACCGTCACTGGGGAGCCAACGTGCTCGGAGGAAAGCGCAGGATACCCAGCTCTGAATGGACCAATCAGTAGACGCCTGAGCCAGCGGACATTGCAATGTGTGAGTGATAGTGAGCACCATCTACCCGCCCAGAGAGAGCACTTCCAATTTTTGCTCTCTTGGGCCCCCGGCTGTTGATGGCAAAGAAAATGACCAGGATTCAGACTTGCAATCCTCTGGTCATAATGTCAGCGTCTTAGCCTGCTGAGCCATTCGGGGCCCTGATAATTGGCCCACTGGTGCATCAACAAGTGATGGCACATTAAAGTGATGACAGCATCCAATCATAAATCTGCTCAGCACTGATTCCTCCATCCTTTCCCTCTTTCCTCAGAGGGAGGAGCTTAAACATGAGTAAAGGAGATCCATCCTCTGAGTAAATGGAGAGGATGGAGGAATCAGGCCTAAACACCTGTTGGCCTGACAAACAACAAAAACTAATCAGTCAGTCCAGAACTGTGCAGTTTTAGGCAAAATATTCTGTGATAAAGAAGATAAGACTGGGTCAGAATGTTATTATATTACTGAATATTCAGTCAGATGTGTCCATGTGCTGCTCTTAAATGTAGGAAGTCACCAAAGTGACTCCACGTGATGCAGTGTTTTCAATGACAGTCCTAGTAATTACTAACCCAGGAGGTGCTTTTGTACAACTATTAGAGAAGTTTACGCTAAAATGATTCTACTGTCTCCTCAGGAATAAAAAACTCAACAAGACCTCCAAAAAGTGACAAACTGTAGCTTCTGGACCATAATGGTGAACTGTCTAGAGCCTAAAGCTGCTAGCATGGGAAAGCACAGCGATAAAGTGACAGGATGAGGCGATGGTATCTGAAATACACAAGACTCTAAAGACATGAATTATGTATGTCACACGGCTAGACAAATACCACAAAAAAGAGAGAGTAAAGACTGGACTGGACTATGTACTGGAGCACTCTGAAGGGGGGGGGATGATGACCACAGAGGGGTCGGTGTGTGTGCTGTAAGTGTGGCTGGGGAGATGTGTGTTGCGTGTATTAAGCTGTGTTGGAGTGTTGGCCACTAGGACAGGCTGGGAAAGAACAGTGTGAACTGTAGTCTAATGGTCTTGGCAGTGGTGTGGTTTAACAGATGGAGCAGCGCTGACTAGCTCGTCGTGTTTTCTTCAGATATCTCACATGCACAACCAGCCTTCTGACTGGAGGGAGCTAGCGTGGAATTTCAAAGGAGATGGTTCTGTTCCTGAAAGTGCTTGAGCCTTTAAGTCTGGCGGTTCAGGTATGTCTGATACTGCTACAAGTCTGGAGGTCAAACAAAGCGCTCATTTTGGAGCTTTCACATAAGCCTCGTACGCTTTATGTGGTCAGAAATTGAACAGATTGTCAACTAATCACTGCCAGTTCTGTTTCTGAAGCATCTTAAATGCTTCAATTACAAGCTTATAATTACATCAGATTATTATGACCATGTTAGCCTGGGACGTCACAGATTAACTGGTCCACAGTGGGGCATTGCTCTGTACCACTTGTCAGAGTTGTCTTTTCCTTCTGGCACCACTGTGATGCCGTTGGGAGGCACTCAAAGTGCGAGAATTCTCGGTACACCTTCTGTACTGTAGTGATTTCTGAGATGCTGCCTCCACCATGCTTCACCCAGTACCCTATTATCACATCCTTTAGAACAGGGGTTCTCAACTGGTCTTAGCCCGGGACCCACATTTTCTGATGGTCATTAAGTCACAACCCACTTTTATAAAATACAAACCAAAGAATGTATTTTTTAAAACTAGCCTGGAGACTTGACCGGCGGGGCGGGGTGCTGGAACATAAATTAATATTATGAATTACATTAAGATAAGATAAAATAAGCCTTTTATTATCCCACGTGGGGAAATTTGCATTGTTACTTTATTAAACTACATTACATTATCAAACTAACTAATAACTGTTATTATTATTACAATACATTACTCGTTATTAATAATATACTAATAATAACTATTAAGTGTTATTAATAATAAAATGTATATTTATGATTAATAAAATATTAATACATTATTATTATATATTATTATTTAATATTTATAAAGTGTTAAAAGCATGTAGCATAAAATTATCACCCAACTCTGTGTTTCACCTTTTCAGTCAACTTCACTCACTACCACCAATGTCACACTTATGTTTGGACTGTATGGTCAACAGACCTTATTTACATAAAATTATACCTCATTTTTGAGTAAAAATAAGCAGAAATTCTGAATTATTTGACAATAGTTAAACTTAGAGGCATGTAAATAGTGGCTTATCACAGACTGGTAGCCACACGCACACAGACACAGATTCTAATATTAATGTTAATAGATTTTTATATGAAACCTCTGATATTAAAATACGTCTATCTGACATGACACAGACAGAACAAATGTCCAACATGTTAACAACTTACTGCAGCAGCTGAACGCGGACTGCTGGCTAAAACACCGTTTAGAAGTCCTGACACTGTTTGATGGAGTGACAGCGGGGACAGTCAATCACGCGTTAGCAAGAAACGGTAGAGCCAATCGATGAGCTTGTGGTTGGTCTAAATAAAAATCCACATTTCAAATGCTCCGGGTTACATTTGTGTTTTGCCATTTTGCCTCCGAACATCACAAATTTTAAGAGAAGAACAAACGAATGGTGGTTACCATGGCAACGAGATTGCTGTGCATATCTGACGATGCCTTTCTGTGTCTTTTTCAAGATAAAAGACGAGTACAAAATCAGATAAGCATTCATTATTTTTTGTTTTTAATTGTTTTAAAATTTAACTGTCCGTGACGCACCCAGAACGTGTCCCCACCAGTTGAGAATCGCTGCTTTAGAACATCAGTCACATCACATTCTTTTTCCAAGATGATACAACAGTCAAAAGTTT
>BRDA01035008.1:0-11466 GCA_036984385.1 Crenuchus spilurus | reverse complement strand
AAAATATTGACATTTGCCATCTCCACATCATTGCATTCAGTTTTTATTCACAATTTGTTTAGCGTCCCAACTTTTTTGGAATCCGGTTTGTACTTCTTTTTAATGTTAAAATGTTGCTAAAATGTAAACACTTGAACAGTAGAGGTCATAATGGCACTCAGACACATACAACCTTGAGTATTTTCTATTTAAATACTTCAGTCATGTATTATTTCTTCTTTTCTTTTTTTCTGCTTCACACTTCTTGTCCTCTGACCTGAGTCTGTCTGAGGTGTTCTCTGCCCTGGGGCTGTTAAGCCTGAAGATGGACCACTAAAGCTCCACAGAGAAATAAGAAGCCTCAGCTAGGCCTGCCCATGGGATCATGAGGATAGTAGGGGTTAAAGATGGGGTCAGTGCCTTTCCCACAGGCCCGTCAGACCACCAATGTATTGATCCCCCTCAGGCTATGTTAGAGGGAAGACATGCATTTAACATTAGCTAAGCTGGACAGACATTGAAGACTGTAGAAACCAATCAAGGACGGGGGGCGGCAGGGTTAAAGAATGAAAAATGGAAGTAAGTGAAAGAGAGACAGAGGGGCACAGTAGATATACATATAAACACTATATTTACAAAGGTACTGGGACACCTGCTCATTTGTTGCTTCTTTTGAAATCAAGGTTTTAAAAATAGTTTATCATGCTTTTGTAGGAATAACTGCCTCTACTGTCCAGAGAAGGCTTTCTAGTAGATTTTGAAGCATTGCTGTGAGGATTTGATTGCACTTAGCGACAAGACTATTAGTGAGGTCAGGATGCCGGATGATCAGCACTCCACTTCAACTCCCCAATTCATCCCATAAGTATTGATGGAGCACCATTATTCCAGAGAACACAGTTTCACTTCTCCACAGCTCAGTGCTGGTGAGCTTTATACCCTTCTTGCCCACACCTGGCATTAGTCATGGTGTGAATAGGTTCATGTTTATCTGCTCCGCTTTGTGTGGGTGCATTTGTACATCTGTATAGGCACTGGGTGCAACTTGAAATAGCTGAATGCACTCATTAAAAGGGGTGTCCACAAACATTAGGACATATAGTGTAGATATAGAGATGGATAGTGACAGGGGGAAAAAGAAAAAGAAAGGCAAGGAGAGAGAAATCACTACAAGATAAGAGGTGAGAGAGAGCATGCAGGACTCTCATGGGAGAAAGAAACAAGAGGCTCAAAGTAAAGCTCATGCCCAAGTTGAGTTGAGGCCTCATCTGTCACAGTCCTCGTCTCTCGGAGGAGCTCCTGTAGATGTGTCTCTGCTGCTCTTTAACTCTGCTATCACACTCCATGATGTGACGTGATGATCCCCCAGAAAGTGTTCTGGGACTAAGACTGATCTCCACAAATCCTGACCTTACCTGTCGAGGGCCAAAAAGCAAACAGGTCTCAGGTCAGCAGTCCTGGGCCTGTGAGAAAGAGTGGCACCATGGTTAATGCGCCATGAAACCTGGACACTGAGGACAGCACTGGGTCAGTGTACTGGAGACATGTAGAGAAGTTCAAGGTTGAATCAGTGGGTTATATCAGTGTTTTTGAATGATATGGACTTTGATACATACATGTACCTTTCATCTACACTAACTGTCAATTTTATATGTTTCTCTATATACTTTGTTAACCTCCTTTCACAGAGTTCTTCAATGATCAGGAGCCCCACAGAGCAAATGCCATTTGGGTGGTGAATCATTCTCAGCACTACAATGACACCAACATTGTGCTTGTTGTGTTGTCTTGTGCTGGTCTGAGTAGATGAGACACAGCAGAGCTGTGATGTTTTTATAAACCTCAGTGTCACTGCTGGAGTGAAAACAATCCCAACTCCGAAAAGTTGAGATACTATGTAAAATGTAAATAAATATAAATGAATGCAGAATTCAGTGATTTGCAAATCTCATAAACACATATTTTGTTCACAATAAAACATAGAACACATATCAGATGTTGCATCTCAAAAAACGTGGGACAGAGAGAAAACAATGTCTGGAAAAGTAAGTAGCACTAAAATATATATAAAAAAATAGAGGCAGAGTCAAGAGCAAAGAGGTTCACCAATTTGCAACAGTGTCAAAAAATTGTGGATTTATTTCAGAAATATGCCGAATCACCATAAAATCGTAAAAACATTTACAGTACATAATATCATCAACAGATTCACAGAATTTGGTAAAAGCCCTGTGCACAAGAGACAAGGCTGATGGTCAATATTGGATGCTCATGATCTTCAAGCCCTCAGGCAGCAGTGCTTATAAAACTGGCATTATTCTGTACTGGAAATAACTGCATGGGCTTGAGAACACTTATATAAATCATTATCTGTGAACATAGTTTGCCATGCAATCCACAAAAGCAAGTTAAAGCTGTATAATGCAAAGAAGTCTTATGTCAACATGTTCCAGAAAAGCTACCATCTTCTCTTTAAATATAATTTTAGGTAACCATGGATGCCATGCCCTGCAGACTCAAGAAGAGAAAGACAATTCAGCTTCTGATCAATGCACAGTTCAAAAGTTTGCATGTCTGATGGTATGGGGTTGCACTAGTGCCTATGGGAAAGGCAGCTTACACATCTGAAAAGGCACTATCAATACTAAATTATATATAGAGATTTTAGAATAACATATAATATAATAACATAAAGACAACGTCTTTCAGGGATGGCCTTGCAAGACAATGCTAAACCACATACTGCATCCATCACAACAGCATGGCTTCACAGGAGAAGAGTCCAGGTGCTGAACTGGCCTGCCTGCCTTTCATCAATAGAAAGCATTTGGTGCATCATTAAATGAAAAACCATCAAAGATGACCCAGGACTGTTGAGCAGAATGCTACATCAGACAAGAATGGGACAACATTCCTTTCCCAAAACTTGAGCAATTGGTCTCCTCACCAGACATTTACAGACTACTGTTACAAGAAAAAGGGATGCTATACAATGGTAGACATGGCCATGTCCCATCTTTTTCGAGATGTGCTGCTGCCATTAAGTTGTAAATTAGTTAATATTTTTCATGAAATTGTAAAATGTGTTATATGATCTATTGTGAATGAAATATGTGACTATGAGATTTCCACATCATTGCATTCTATTTTTACTTATATTTTGTACACCATCTTATTGGATTTGGGGTTATAATTTAAAATGTCAGAATTTCAATATATAACTATATAAATATAAATTGATTATTTTGAGCAAGACAAATATTTCTAAAATAATCAACGTACATGTATCTACTACTTTGCCACCACTAACCATATAACAATTCACCTAAAAGCCCAGTGTGAGCAGTCTTTACTCTGTAATTGTGGTTCACCCAGAAATCATATTTTTCCCCCACATACTTCAGATGTAATCTGTGAGGTGGCAGGCTGTTGAGGCGAACACGAGGCGGAGATGTAGTGCAAACAAAGGTATTTATTAATAACACAGACAGGACAAAACAAAAGGCAGCATGAGGGCTGAACTAACAAGGATCTGGGAAGGACACAGGGTTAGGCTAAATAACAAAAGACAGGGTTCGAGGCACACGGTAGCATTGTAGACAGGGTCGTGGAAAAGGTAAATGCAAACAAAATGAGCGACGAGGAACAAAGAACTGGACAGAGCATATAAAGGCACAGACTGGGAACACGGAACAAGCGACAGCTGGACATAATGAGACAAGATGACACAGGAAATCCACATAAGGGCATGTAGTACATGATCAGAACACAAGAGGGAGACAAAACACAAGGGCAGGGGCTCAGATCCTGACAGGACCCCTCCCCAAAGCCGTCTCGACCCCGAGACGGCAGACCGACAGGACAGGGAAACGAGACTATGACAAGACAGGACTAGGTACAAGACAAATACGAAACGTGGAATGGTCTGAACACAGGACTACATGAAACCAGGATCTAGGACATGATGGAACATCAGAACACTGAAACATGGAACTAGACACAGGGCATGGGTAAAACTAGGACTCTGGATGGAAAATAATGGACACTGGGCAAAATAGTACATAACCATGTGACTATAGAAACAAAACGGAAACCTGACAAATGTAGAAAACTAAAACCTGAACATGGAACGTGACTAACAGCAAGGAGTATACCAGGACAAGACTGAAACATGGAATTCAAACATTACAATATAGGTAAGACACTTCACACACTGAACACACACAATACTAAACCATGAACTGGAGATGACGGGACCGGGACCTACAGAACAGGAACACTTGGACAAGGAACAAGATTACAGACATGGGGTACATTGGAACAAGAATTAAATCTGAAAATCAGAACACTAGTACATACAAAAACAGGGAACAGAGAACAACCACTGCACAGGACAAATGCAAAATATGGAACAGGCAAGACTCAAGACAAGGAACTGAACATAACCTTAAACATGGCAAAACACTACACAAGACAGGGTACAGAACATTATGGGAACAGGTTTAACAAGACTAAAGGAACAAAACACCAGACCAGAACAAGACACAAGTAGACTCAAAAACGGTTCAAAACAGGGTACATAAATCTAACTGAGACACAAGGGAAACATGACTTTGAGGGCAAGTTCCAGGGACGACGAGACGGCGGGGTCTGACAAAACAGTTTTTATGATGCCGACAGCCACGTCCAGGGCTGTCAGCCAGGGAACACACCCCCCTCCTGAGGCCCCCCCCAAGAAAAGTCGGGGAGGAGGGAGGGCAAAGGAAGCCGAGGGGGGGCGGGCGGGCCCAACAGCCGGTCCGGTGACCCCCAAGCCCCCTGCAGGGGCACAGTACACATGTCTCTGGAGTGGGGGAGCCACCGGTGCTGCTGGGAGTGGCCAGGGGAATCTGGCAGCTCTGCTGCCAGCCAGGTTCTGGACTGCGGGTCCATGGTTCGGGGGTCTCTGAGGCCCGAACCTCTGTGGCGCCGGTGTGGCCACTAGAGGTCTAGACCTGACGGGCTCTGGGCCGGACGGGACCGGCTTAGGACAGGAGTGACCAGGCTGTGGGCCAGACGGGACCGGCTGAGGACAGGAGTGACCAGGCTGTGGGCTGGACGGGACCGGCTGAGGACAGGAGTGACCAGGCTGTGGGCCGGACGGGACCGGCTGAGGACAGGAGTGACCAGGCTGTGGGCCGGACGGGACCGACTGAGGACAGGAGTGACCAGGCTGTGGGCCGGACGGGACCGGCTGAGGACAGGAGGCGCTCGCCGGTGCTGGCCGAGGCGGGGAAGCGCCCTCCGGGGTGAGCGGAGGCGCGGAGGCACCCTCCGGGGTGAGCTGAGGCGCGGGAGCGTCCTCCGGTGTGAGCGGAGGCGCGGAGGCGCCCTCCGGTGTGAGCAGAGGCGCAGAGGCGCCCTCCGGCGTGAGTGGAGGCGAGGGAGCGCTCTCCGGTGTGAGCGGAAGCGCGGAGGCGCCCTCCGGCGTGAGCGGAAGCGCGGAGGCGCCCTCCGGCGTGAGCGGAAGCGCGGAGGCGCCCTCCGGCGTGAGCGGAAGCGCGGAAGCGCGGAGGCGCCCTCCGGCGTGACCGGAGGCGCGGAGGCGCTCGTCGGCGCTAGTGGAGGCGGGGAAGCGCCGTCCGGTGTGAGCTGAGGCGCGGTTCGAGGCGGGGAAGCGCCGTCCGGTGTGAGCTGAGGCGGGGAGGCGCCCTCCGGCGCAGACAGAGGAGGGGTTGCGCGCTTCGGCGCTGGCAGAGGAGGGGCTATGTGCTCTGGCACGAGCTGAGCAGCGCTGATGAGGTTCAGCTCCGCCTCACGCTGCTTCATGGGCTTGCGGTGGCGCCGCTTTCCCTTTTTCCCCTCCTTGCCGTCGTGGTCCTCTTTCTCTCGTTCCTCCGCTGCGTCTATCGAGAGGCCGCCGACACATATTGCGGTCACCTCTGTGACCGGGGCTCGGTCGCCTGCCGTGACCTCGCCCGTGTCGGCTTGACCGGCCCCTTCGCCCCTCCCCAAAAATTTTCCCCACCGTTCTGGGCTCTGTAAAAACTCTTTCAAATGGGCACTGTGGAGGAGATCGCTGATGCCACAAAGGGAGTCTGGTGGTACTACGGAGAGGATCTTGGTGATGGCATCAAGGATTCCCCGGACCCACCATCTGCCGTGGTCCAGCTTGGCCTCGAGAGTCCATATGTGGAGCTGCATCTCCGCTGTGTTCTGGGGGTCGCTCATTGTGTGAGGTGGCAGGCTGTTGAGGCGAACACGAGGCGGAGATGTAGTGCAAACAAAGGTATTTATTAATGACACAGACAGGACAAAACAAAAGGCAGCACGAGGGCTGAACTAACACGGATCTGGGAAGGATCGAGGCACACGGTAGCGTTGTAGACAGGGTCGTGGAAAAGGTAAATGCAAACAAAATGAGCGACGAGGAACAAAGAACTGGACAGAGCATATAAAGGCACAGACTGGGAACACGGAACAAGCGACAGCTGGACATAATGAGACAAGATGACACAGGAAATCCACATAAGGGCATGTAGTACATGATCAGAACACAAGAGGGAGACAAAACACAAGGGCAGGGGCTCAGATCCTGACATAATCATTCAATCAAGACACAGTTCAAGTCCAACTTCTGCTTTTCTAGTTGAGAACTGGACCTACAACACATAATAAATCAATTATGACATAAATAACTCAAAACATCTCTCAACATGCTCAAACTACATCCACATCCAAAATTAAAGGTCTCACAGCCTATCTGAGAACTGTGATATTATCTTAATATGTCTGGTATATTTATATAAATACAATTAATTCAACACAAACTGTTGTGTTTTGAGCCAAATGAACTTTCCAACATAAATACAGTAATAGGAAACAGAATAAATATGGCAAAGACAAAATTTAGCAAATTAAGTTTTGACAAAGTAAAAAAAAAACAATAATAGATTGATAAAATCAAAATATGTATAATTTGCCCAACATCTACAGTAAATTGATCAAGAATCTGTGAATTAAAATGAATGGTGTTAAAATTCACAGGTCACAGATACACTATTGCTCAAAATTTTGGGGTCATCTATTAACACAGAATATTTTTCACAATGACTCGTTTTTAAAAAAAAAAAATTATATGCTAGAAGGGTGAAGTAAGACAGTGTCACCACTTTTTAGTTAAGTTTTGATGTCTCTCACAAGTTAATGATGGTGAGTTAACATACTTTAGTACAGCTGTTTACTCTCAACCTGAAGTCTAGTAAAAATTGTACACAAGGCATTGTGGGATGCAAGAATATGTTGGATGTGTGCTTTGAGCTAGCATTAGTGTTATAGAACTTATTTCCGTTTTTCTGAACAAGAACCTTTTGTTTTTAAGACAGATTCTAGTTAAAAATTAAAAATTAAAAAAATTCTTGCACACATCTTTTCCAGTGAACAATTGCATTTAGAGTTTTTTTATGGACTAATATCTCCTATTCCAGTGGAAACACAAAATGTTTGCACGCTGAAGTTGTTCCCAATACCAATGTTAGGCTGTGTGTGAAAGTAAGGAGGCGGATACAAGCAGATAGAAAGTGATAGAGTCTTTACTATGTAAACAGGTAATCCAGAAATAGTCTAGGGTCAAACAATAGCATGGCAAACGAGTACAAGAGGCATATCCAAAAGATTGGTGAGAGAGTCAGGCAGGGTTCAAAGACAAAAGGGCAAAATCACAGTGAACAAATCCAGAGGGCAAAGGCAGATAAGAAGTCAAAACAGAAGCAGATCAAACATGGACGTTTCAATTTTACAAGAGAAATACAAGAGATAATCACAAGGTATGCAATAGCAAACTGTGGCAATTCT
Source organism: Crenuchus spilurus (assembly GCA_036984385.1). Lineage (NCBI taxonomy): Eukaryota > Metazoa > Chordata > Actinopteri > Characiformes > Crenuchidae > Crenuchus > Crenuchus spilurus. The sequence continues at coordinate 3,654 of BRDA01035008.1, read as the reverse complement.
TCGCAACAACTGAATAAATAGAGGGATGGAGTCCTGAGGATTAGTGATGGAGTCCTGAGGATTAGTGGAGCAGTCTGGAGGCATGACAACCAGGCATTTGCTGTTATTGAAGTTGCTAAGTGGTTGCTATGGTATCCAAGGTAGTAGCTACAATATGGCGAGGTGGTTGCTATGGTATTTCATGTGGTTTCCATAATATTGCTTAGTGGTTGATAGCATGTTGCAAAGTGGTTGCTATGGTATTTCAGGTGGTTGTTCATGTGTTGTCAAGTCATTGTTTTGGTACCCTATGCAGTTGGTTGGGTGTTTTTTTGCATCATCTATACCACTGATGGTATACATCACAAGTACACAAGTATACATCTGACAGGTTTCTGTAAGCCTCCAGACATTTAGTATTTTGTCCATATTATGCCACTCTGTCTGACAGTGAGTTCAAAACACTGTAAGCCTGGATGCAGCCCTCACACTTCGACATTTCTTTTTAAATGTCTTCTCTAGTGGCGGCTTGTTAGTTTGTCCATGTCAAATGAAAATCCGAGCTGACATTGAGGTATTGATTTCCTTACAGGCAGATAAAGGATTTCTCCGACAGGTGACTGCAGAAAATGAAGACGGGATGCGCGCACACGCGCACACACTCGCGCTCTGACACAGAATGTAGATTACAGTTATTAGTTTGCACCTGTGGCAAAATCAATGGGTCCAGTCAGAGAAGAGATGAGTACAGAAGCCCTTTTCTCTTCTCAGAATGCATTAACAAAGGCCTCAAAAAGCATTCCAGCACCAGTCAATGAACAATGATTACACATAAACCTCCAGACAATCTTAAGCACATCACACTATGCAGCAGCCCGCTTTATTCATACGTGACTTTTCTTTTTTCTTCATAATTCATGTCCTCAGGAAATGTCTTTGTTGTAACTTTTCCACCATTTGAAAACTGCATGACCTTTTACATCAATTGTTGTATATTTGTGTTTTTGTTGCATAACAATGATCCGAGTCTAAATAACAAAGTTTTAGGTCATAGTGCTTTATGCATTATAGTCAGGGGTGCACATAATTTTTTTGGTCTAGTTCTCAAAGGAGCACCTACAGATGTTGCTTGGTGCTCACCTTTTACATTGCTCAAAAATACTACAAGCAGTGATCATCACTACCCTCCTGACATCCACTGTTTGGAGCCATGCTATCTCTTGCAGCCATTTTTAAGCGAATACTCTTTTTTTTTTACCTTCAGTCTCAGTCTGGCGTTTCTTTGGAGGTAATGGAATACCAAAGTAATTACTTAATGTAACTTGTTTCTTGGACATGCTGGTGAATCGGTGGAAATCTTAAAACCAGTGAAAAAATAAGCTAGTGCTAGTTATCAATTAACTACTTTCTTGAGCCCGCCTATGTTACCGTCAGGGTTGCCAGATCCATCAAAATTATTCAGCCAAAAGTAAGCCTAAAACTTAAGCCTTCAGAAGTAAGCCTTCAGAAGCTTAAACTAGCCCAAAATAAATGTCTGTCACACGTTTGAATCAAATGGCAAAACAACTAAGAGTGTTCGACTTAGTATTTGTTTATAACGGATTTATCAGTCCATCAAACCTTTTTCTTTATCCCAGTCCTTGCAATTATACCGCCTACCGTATTTCCCCATTTACCATATTAGCTAGTGACTTTCTCTTCACCTTCTCTCTGTCTCTCTATCTCTCTCTCTCTCCTTGTCAGGCTATCTTTCCTTATATTATGTTCTCTTCGTTGTTATTGTTGTATTCAAACTTCCTTAGTGTCGACTTTGTACACGTTTGCCCGCCGTGTTGAAGTAGGCAACCAGCCGCGGCAATTTTTAAAAGTTACCCAATAAAATGCATCCCGCCACCCTTGAAAGTTCACCCGCGACTGTATTTTCAACAAAACGATTTGGCGTGAAAACCGTGAACCTGTCAACTCCGGTTACCGTGGCCAAACATAATCAAGTAAATGGTGCGCAAACACGCGTCACGTTGTAATTCACGTTGCTCATCGTTAATTTTGACCACGCATGTGCACCTGCGCACCACTTATGTGCATCCCTGATTATAGTCATACATAAAATAAATAAATCAATAAATAAAATGTTTTCTTCATAATTTCATTTTTTGGTTCCTAATATTGTGGAAAACATATTTGTCCCATTCAAATCTTTTTAGTAGTTAATAAGCAATGGCTACACTTTTGACTGATAACTGAAACCATTTAAAACTAAAATAACTCACAAGGATCAGAGACTCAAGGACTTAATTGAAGCATCAGGTGAAAATGAGAACAACTTTAACCTCTGTAGAGATATGAGTCAGTTCTGCTGGAATTAAATGTGCATATTATTCTAAATTGGCTGGATAAGAATATTTCTCAACTTATAACAATAATATGGGTGAAGTTCAGAGGAGGTGAGATATGAGAATGAAGAGAGAGAGAGAGAGAGAGAGAGAGAGAGAGAGAGAGAGAAAGAGAGAGAGAGAAAGAGATGGAGGTATAACTCAAGAGGCCAGCATTAAGCCCCGTGACCTATTAATACTTTTGGCCTTTTTAATCCTGTTCCCTTGCTCCCTTCTTCCCTCCTATAAGCCTCAGGGTCACTTCAAAGTTCTCCATAGACCACCATTTCAATTAAAATATGCACTGAGGGTAAAGGAAGACCATATTTGTGAGGTGTACTCACTTATGGTGCCATCTATTTGGACATTAATTATCTGTGTGTTATTTTCAGAAGACAGTCAATCTATTCTGTTATACAAGCTGTACACTAATCTAAGTTAGATGCAATTTTCATTTCTGTATGGTTGTCCCATGAAAGCGTAAAATAAAATTTGTGCAGAAATGTGAGGGATGTACTCACTTTTGTGAGATACTGTATTTACAATAAGTATATTTGTTTTAGTAATAAAAATGACTTGTTGCTCATTTAAATCACCTCATAATCAGAATCAGATCAGAATCAGATATACTTTATTGATCCATTGTGGGAAATTCAACCTATAGAGAATCTGCCTGATTTCCCTGCACTGCAACAGGAATGGACACAGGTATTCAGGACACAGATACCCAGAAAGCAGAACAGTAAAAATACGCACAGCCAGGTGGAAAATGTGATTAGTGTGTGACTAAAAAATGTGACTTTTCTGTCATTTTAATGGGGTTATCTCTCTGAGGTTGGTGAGCACATGAGCAAAGGTATGTTTTCACAATGGATAGGAAGAATTTCCGTCCAACTTTCAGCTTAAGTGCCATATTATATCTGTAACTCATATCACGTTTTAAACAGTAAAGGGCCGTGAATTCTCTTTGTACTCTAACTGTGTGTTGTAGTAAATAATAACCCTACTCTTTAATATAAAAATTTACTTATTTTACATTTAGGCATATGATAGCATTTAGCCATAGAGTACAAAAAGTCACGAATTTCACACACACATTAATTCGTCAATTAAAATGATAAAAGTAAACATCTCTTTTCAAGTTCTACCTAATCAGTTATTATTTTCTGTTTTACAATTCAACTCCATTATATATATATATATATATATATATGTCATGTCACACGCCGTCATCGCTTCGCGATGGTAGGCTGCACAGACGAGTCACTTCTCTCCAATGCCATCTGTCTCTGGTTGCTTGTAG
>BRDA01034992.1:0-12463 GCA_036984385.1 Crenuchus spilurus | reverse complement strand
CAGAGGACTTGGATAAAGTTATTTTCTCTGATGAAGCTCCTTTCAGACTGTTTGGGACATCTGAACTGTATGTGGAAATACACACACACACACACACAAACAAACAATTTTCACTTATCAGTGCACACTTGCTGTATGCTGTGCTACTGTAGGCTATATCATAAATTGAACTCAGCCTGAGACCTGATAGTCTGCTTCTGTTCAGTTGAGGAATCTTGAACAAACACAGCAAGGGTAATGAGATATACACTCTTTAAAAAAGATGGTTCTTCAAGGGTTCTTTAGTAAAGAAAATGGTTCTATATAGAACCATGACCACTCAAAGAACCTTTCTCATGGGTAAAGGGTTCTTCCCATGATGAAAGTGTTCTTCAGATTGATAAGGAATGTGTTGTAGATGGTTCTATATAGCCCCCAAAAGGGTTCTGTTGTAGCTTGTAATAATCGAGGAATTCTTTTGGTGCTATTTAGAACAAATTTCAAAAGACGTCTATATAAAACAAGCTACAGGAATCTGAAGAACCCTTTCATCATTCAAAGAACCATTTGAGTGTTTATGGTTCTATATAGAACCATTATCTTTATAAAAGAACCATTGAAGAACCATATCTGTTGGCAGCAGCTGTCCTGTAGAGTAACATCTTTGTTCTAAATGGAGGAGAGGAATGTGCACAGGACGCTCCCTGTTGATAAGGAGATGAGTGTGGAGGAGGAGATCCTGCTGTAATTCACTATTCAGCCCATTACTGAGTCAGATTCCCAGGAAAACAGATAATTTATTCCCCAAGATGTTAAGACTCTGACAACCCAAAGCTATTGTGACTTCCCCCCCTTGTGCACCTATGGTTGAAAAAAAATGACCAAAGTGCCCTCTAGAATGGAAAAAAGTGCCCTGCTGCCCTTCACATGGGAAAAAATTGAGCGTCCCCTTTTTTGCAATAAATTATGATGGTGTGCCCTCTAGAACAAAGATTGATCTGTGTTAATCAGTTCCCTTATTTGGTTGCCTTTCCAATAGAAAATTGTGCCATGTTGCACCCCTAGTGTCTCAAAATAAATCCTTTTTAGTAGAGAAAATGTGATTCAGTGCTGTATAGGGTTCTCCTACAATTGTACCTGATGAAGTGCCCAGGTAGGTGCCACTCTGTTTGAGAAGTGCCCCTCCAGTAGTAAAAACAATGTGTCCTTTATATTTTTTGACCTCTGCCCCTGAGTCTGCCACTGATTGCCACCCAGCCCAGGTCACAAAGATTGATAGTTACACAATGCTGACCGTGATACAGAGAGTTCCCTAAGAAGGCAGTGAATTGTGTGAAACAACAGTCCACCACAAGAGGTCAGTATCGGCATTGTTAATGCAGAGCTCCTTACGCCACTGAACTGCATTAGTAAAGATGTTGTTTGGCATATTTATAGACCAACAAAAATAAGATTTTACTCTGAAACGAGAGGTGAGTGACACATTTCAAACTTTTCATTGTGTTTATGACACGTTATGATTCAATTTGTCCAACAGGTTTTAATTTGTATTTTTAAACTATAAAAACCACAATGTGTGCATCTACAGGACTATACAGCTATTATTTAATGTAAACAAACAGTATTATATACATTAATTACTGTTTGCTTTATAATAGGCAGGGGCATAGCACCAATTAAGGGCTCTGTGCACAAACAGTGCCTAGGCCTCACCTTCTTATTATTAAATTTTATTTCCTTTAATATTTAATTTGCTTAACTTGGGGCCCTGGTAACTCAGTCCCACTTTTCCCCCACTATGACACCCCTGATGATAGGTATTGGGGACGACAGCAATAATATTAATAATAATAATAATAATAATAATAATAATAATAATAATAATAATAATAAATTATTATTATTATTATTATTATCCTGTCAACTTTGTGCTTTACAGTAAAGTGCACTGTGTATATAGAACACCTGATTCTCACTGCTGAGCTGACAATAGTTCACATACAGCCTCTAATGAAGGATTAGTTTTAGGGTACCAGTGTGCTGTGTGATATCTTTCTTAACCACTGCAAAAGGCTCTACAATGACTCTCCTTCCTAGAAACAATACTGATTATTAAAAACATGTAATGATGGTAAAGGTAAAATAATAATTAAAACAATAACCTTGTTCACATTTAAAAGTAGAATCTTAATAAAAATGTAAACAAAATGTTTTATAAAAGTGTGGAATTATAATATGCCCTGTCCTGGGTTTAGCCATGATAGTGTAATGCCATGCCCTGCCCTGCCCTGCACCAGGTGAAATGGTGGCAGACTCACTGTGACTCTGATCCGGCTTAAGCAGAAGATAATGGATGTGTGTATGGATGAATTATAATATGTGAAACTGAATTGATGTGTACACATTTCCTCTAATATTTGCATATTTGGGGAAGGGCTGAAGGTACCCACAATGTAAGGGAATAGATCAAACTATTCAGAATATGACATTTAAAAATACTTTATTGATATAAACCATGCATAACACTAGCATATGAGCCTGTGTTACCAACTTTAGGTTAGTTGGTAGGGGTTTTCAGAGGCTACAGATTTCATCTGAAGGGAAGTGCTGTATAAATGTGCTGTACTTTACTGAGAAGCCATTTATAAAATGATACGTTTATAGGCAGTGAAAATGACTTGAACAAATAATAATACAGATGGCATTCAGTATCCATCGTGATCATACAGAAATACACTACAAATAAGGAATGAAAATGTAGTTGATATCCTGATTTAGAGAGGTTGTAATATTGGACTCTACCACCTGAGCCACTAAGAAACAACAAGAAATAAAAGAGCAGAAGGAGGTGAAGAGGATTTAGCAGTGATGTCCTTCGTGCTCTCCTCTCTCTAATCTAGAACATGGATGCAAATATTGGGGGAAAAAAACGTCCTGCCAATTATTTGCATGTAAACAAATGAGTGATGGTCACTTCAAAAGCCACCTACACATTCAGCGCTGATGGAAAAGTTTCTCTCAAGCTTAGCATTTCACGTCTTTGGTATAATGATCAAATTGAGTCTGAGTTTTGGAGTGGATGCTGCTGTTTCGCTGGGACAGAGGACTGACCTTCGAAATTCTCTCAACTGAAGCTAATCTACATCCTCTGCAAAATGGAAGCTGGTAAGATCAGGCTTACAGATATACACAGGAGTTTGGACAGCTGTATGTGTGGGTTTTTGGTTTTCATATCAACAGGGAAAAGAAACTACATTTGTTAGCACACTATTACTTATTACTTAATTTAACATTTAAACAATTACTGAATTATAAAATATGTCAACTGTAATCCTGATTATTTCTTCTGGTGTGTTGAGTTCAAGCAAATAATTAGAATTTTGCTAAATTTGGTAGAAAATTACAATATTAATGTAGATATAATGTTAACCTTTGTTCATTTATATTTTCTGTAGAAAATCTACAAAAAAAGGCCAAGAGTGAGTACAATTGCCTACAATAGCGAGTATGACAGTATTGTTGCTATTAAAATCAAGTGAAGTTAAAATAGGTGAGGGTACATTTACATTGTTTGAATTGGAACAAAAAATGCACCTAAGCAGTACCTTTATTTCTGGCAGTGTAGCTCTCATTTTTCCACTGCAGTTCATTCATAAATCTGGCATCTTTTACATAATGCTACTATGCCTTTTGCATGCAATTTCCTATCTCAGAAAACTTTAAATTGCAAATATGGCACTCGATTTAATAGCACATGTGCTACCCAGGAATGTTATTTGTAGTGATTCATAACGAGCTAATGAGCAATCAAGAATATTTCATATTTTTTAAATAATGCATCCAGTTGACAGATCCTCTTCCTTTTCCTTTTCAGTGACTCATGCTTTGTGGTCACTGTGACTCATCTAATTTGGCAGGCATAGAGTCATGGCTCTCAAATAGGCAGAATTATAGTGAATACAACTTTGTGTTCAACATACTTCACATGATAAATTCCCAGGTTTACCGACTTATCCTCAGGCTAATTAGTCACTAAGTACATGGAAAAATATATATTGCAATAGTAATTCTCAAGTTACTGGAAAGATCCTGGCCAATTAAAGGTTAGAAATACAGTTTCTTTAAAAGTTATAAAACCTGAATGCTCTCTCTTAGCAATAGGATTATTGTGTAACTCACTGACACAGTTATAATAAGTTTAAGTTTGTGAAGGAATAATATCTGATTGAAGTATTTTTCATGTTTTAAATAAACTGAGTGTAATTTTAGAGGTGAATAGAGTTTCAAAGTCAAATTAACTTTGTCATTCATACTCCAACAAAGAGTGTACAGCTGAACAAAATTGCATTTTTCTAGACTTCAGTATGCAAAATATTAGACAGAGTGCATTTTAGACTACATAGTAGGCATGAAATATTTAGACATAAACTATAAATGGGATTTGGAATACACGGTATACAATATGACACAGTGCATAACAGTACTTATTGCACAACAAAAGCTGCATTTGTGTTAATGGGAGTTCAAAAGTCTGATAGTTTGGGGGTATAAGCTCTTGTTGAGCCTGGAGGTCTTGCAATGCAAGCTGTGGTAGCATTTGCCAGAGGGCAGAAGCCTGAACGGTCTATGGGTAAGGGGGGTCCTTGATTTTCCTGCTGGCTCTGATGAGTGTGCCCAGCAGGCACAGAACCTTATCATAACATTGTATCAACGCTGCAAGAATGTAGACAACATTGTCAGAGCCTTGTCACAACATCATTGTGCCTGCTGGGTAGGTCCTGTATGGATGGAAGTGATGACTTTATCATTCTCTCAGCTGTTCTCACCACCCTCTGGAGGGACTTCTTCCCTGAACAAGTTTGAAGAATATATTATGTTATTCAAAGCTTGTATTATTGATATACTTCATTAAGACTTGAGCAGAAATAAAGAGAAAAGTTTGTAAATGCTGCTTTATTCCTTACAGTGATGTGTGATGTGTGCAAAAATTACTATTGCAATTTGGGTGACACGGTGGCTTAGTGGTTAGCACGGTCGCCTTTCAGCGCTGAGGTCTTGGGTTCGAGTCCCCATCTGAGCAGACTTTCCATGTTCTCCACATGTCCACGTGGGTTTCCTCTGGGGACTCTGGTTTCCACCCACAGTCCAAAAACATGGAGATCAGATGAATTGGCTACTCTAAAAAAGTAGGTGTGTGTATGAATGTGTGTGTGTATGCCCAGATATGGTTGGCACTCTGTCCTGGGTGATCCCCCTAGTGCTCGATGCAGTCCTCCAGGTGGACGTTCGCTTCCGGTTGAGAGTACGCTGTGCGCGACTGGCCGGAGTGTGTGTGTATGAAATGTGTTGATTGTAAAGCGTCTTTGGGTGTCTAGAAAAGCGCTATGTAATGTGTATGTATGTATGTATTATGCATACTATACACTACTTATATATTGTATATATTATACAAGTACATAATGATTAGAATCATACATAAGTAAGGATTTCTACCTAAATTTCAACTCACATTTATATCATACAATTGATCGCAGAAAATAATGTCAGTGCATTTCTCTGCAGAAGAACATGGAACATAGAAACATAGAAACACCAATAAGAGAAACTCATTAGGGATGCACAGTATATCAGTGGTCTATATAGTATTTGCCAATAAATAGAAAAATTGAACGATTGTTATCAGCCACATATTGGAATTACGGCTGATGTTCCCAATCAATAATTTCGTGTTCTATGTTTAGCTTATTGAGTAGGAATTTTCCTTCATCTAGATGCCCAACAGCATCCTTTTCTGGCCACTTGACCGGCCGTAATGTAGCATTCATTTCATGTTATGTTACATTCTTACATTAAAACGATTTATATGATTGTATAATATTGGCATCAACAAATCTCTTGTTAATTATCAGTTATTGTATCTGACTTTAAAATTCTGTATCAGTGCACCTACTTTGTATAAAGCCAATAGGAAATATTTTAGATTACTAATCTTATTATTCAGTGACAACTATGAAGTGTTCTGTTATTAAGATGTGGTTAATATGTACATTGTGAAACTGAGGACAGATGAGGGTCCATGTTTGGACACACACTGTACATTATAAGACATAAAAGAGCCATTTTGACTGTGATCACTGTTTGGCAAAGACGTTTAACATTATATCTTTATTCTTTCAGAGTATTCCAAACGAGTATATCAGGGTGTCAGGGTCAAGCACACAGTCAAGGACCTGTTGGCAGAAAAGCGGTCACAACAAACAAATGGGCCACGCTTCTCTGTAAGTCCATCACCTAATCTCTCCTTGGTCATTAAGCTCAACTGAAATTCAGTCCCTTGTGATTGTTCCCAGCTCCATTCAGCTCATCACTCCACTCTCCTTTCATGCATGCAGACAGTTGAAAACAGTTGGTATGGCTATCTGGTAGCACTGCGCATGGCTTTGCACTTTATTTACCCATTGGCTTATCGTTTTATTCTAGCAATTCTTCAGTCTTTGGTCTCTGGTGGAAGCCTTTTACTTTTTTATTGTTCTTTTCTCTTTCCTTGTGGTCATGTAAAGACTGTCAGCAAATACCTAAACATAAGCAGTAAGTAGTTGAAAGGAACCCAGCAATCGTATGAGGAGCCACAATGAACCCAGCAACAATAATCACAATGCTAATGGCCATGGGCATGAACCACAGAAGGCTGCAGTGAGTAAAGCTGCCGTTTTGGTTTGTGGCCTGCCTATGCAAAGTCACTGTCTCACACACTGTCTCACACACCTGTCCAATAGCATCGCTCTTCCTGCAGACCACAAACAAGTCCTGCATTGTTGTTGCAGACGAGCCAAAATAAGGCTTATAGTTGCAACAGCAGTGTTCTCTCTTGGTTCTCCACATGTGTACAAGAGTCACTTCTCTTTGTATTGCCTGGGAAATGTATTTACATTTGTATGTATGGATTGCAAAGCATAAATTCATCAATATAAATCATCCACATATCAGTCTTTAATATTCGAAAGTTACTCGCTTGCAAACAGTTCTGTAAAAGAACAGCCAGGCAGCCAGATTACATTTAATTATTACTTTCTTCTCTTGTACTATTTTACTATTCTACATTCATTTTATTACTCTGTAAATCTGCAATAATAAACTTAACCTCAATGACAGTTCGCCACTATCTACACAGTCATATTAGAATACTATGACCAACTAACTAATATTGTGAATAACCATCTTTGGCTCAGATGACATATGCATATATCATGGCATGGACTGTATTAGGTGATGCAAGGCACAGAGATGACCAGAGATGTTGTTCCCTTTTGGCCTCAGTAGTCTGTGGGGCACCACTGTTATGCTGTTGGGAGGCACTCAGTGTATGAGAAGTCTATTCTTTGTACACTTTCACTATGACGGCTCTAGAGCATCTCACAAAGTTAACAGTTTCTGAGATGCTACCATCATTCACCTGGTACCCTATTTTCTTTGACTCTTGGACATCAGTCAAATATTTTCCGTTGTCCATGATGATGGTTTTGCACTCTGCTACTATTGACTGGTATGCTCACATATATATATGTGCAGCAAACCCTGTCACATGGTGTCTGTGACATCCCAGGCTGAGTTCATTCCAAACCAGGGATGGTCATAATATACTGACATGACTGTGCATATTTGAATTGAGTAGTAACCACAATGAAACTTAAATATAAGTTATTGGTTACATGCCTAAAAGTTATTTTTTAAAGTAATATTATAAAAGAACTACTTTGGTTTCCCTAACAAACTGGTGCATAAATGTTATATTTTTAAAAGACCTTCACAACCTTTCAAGATTTTACAGAATGTCATTAACAATGAAAATTACTGATGCCAGTGTATAGCATTAAAGTACAAAACAGTCATTATTTTTGACTTAAAAGAAATATACTTGTTGTTGTTTTTGTTGTTGTTGTTGTTGTTGTTATTATTATTATTATTATTATTATTATTATTATTATTATTATTATTATTATTATTATTATTATTATTATCGTTGTTGTTGTTTGTTATTATTAAATAATTAATTAAATAAATAAATCCAGTTAGACTTTGAAGGCTGCCAGGTTATGTTTTAAGGTCTATTGTCATTACTGCAACCAAACATTATCTCAGTTTTTGTTGTATGTCTTGTCTTTGTCTATATATAAATAATCAGTATTGTATACTGTATATATATTTTTTATTGCTGTGTATGAAAACCAAGTATCTCCATTTGAACACAGTAGTGGTTCTTTACATTATTTCATTTCAATTGGACCAATAGAAATGCTGTAGAATTGCAATATGTTTTTAAACATAACATTCTTTGTGTATTTTAGACAATGTTGATATTTTTAGACTATTTTTGTAGCATTAATTAGGTATGAGTGCTGAAGTGTTTCCTGAAAAATTCCTTTATTTAGCTACTTTATTTGAACACATTATTGTTCCATCTTATTTAGTTTCTTGTTTTGTTTGTTTGTTTTTTTGTTTCATATCACATACAAGTCAGTTGCATTTAATACTGTGTGACTGCTGATCACTCATTTAGACAGACAGTATCAAGTAACAATTTGTGCACCTCCATGATTTTAGTGCTGCATTAAATAAGAGTGAAACAAAAATAGGTGTCTGTCTTTGTAAACAGACAGGGAGGATCACTGTGGTAAAATAAATACAATAATAGCTGAAGAAAAGGAAAGCTATTGAGAGGAAATCGAGTATATCAAGGCCAAATAACACAAAAGCAGCTTAGTTTCAGGTGGCTTTGTATGTGTATGGCCTTTTAACCAAGAGAGAAGAGCCATCTGCAGGTAGTAAACTCAGACCTCAACTTTCAGGTCTAAACATGAATAAGAACAATGGGACGCACTTCCCAGGCTTGCTGCCTATATAGTAACTACAGAAGAAGACCTCTGTTACATAATCCTTGCTGAATATGAGTATTAGGCCATTGGCAAAAGCCTTAGACAGCTTAGAAAATTATTTAAAAAGCAACAAATGTTCCTGTCTTTTTTATAACAGTTGCCTGTTACAATATATATATATATATATATATATATATATATATATATATATATATATATATATATATATATAATTTTATCTCTAAAATGGTAATTTTACAGGAGGAAAATAAACTTTTAATCTTTTAATTTAAGTCACTTAAAAGATTTTACTTCAAAACATTTCTATTGTTATTGATATTTCTATCAAGTATTTCTATTTTTCCAATGATCATGAATTTATCACACAATGTAAAGTCCACCTGGCATTTTCAAATGATGCAAAAATAATTTTGAAAAAAAAAAAAAAAAAACCACAAAGGCAAAAATGGAGATGCAGGATTTTGTTTTTCAACAGCAATGATATATTTATAGTTTAAGGTTAGACTTAGACAATACTTAATGTGTATTAGGTAGGTGTATATAAAACTGTACAAATACAGTTCAGTCAGTCATGGTCTGGTGGTTACAGATCTGGTTTTGTGACCGGAAGTTTGCCAGTTTGAGACCTGGGCAGATCAGGACTGAAGTACCTTGAGCAAGGCACTTAACCACTAACTGCTCCATTGAGGGCTGCACAAATGTGACCCTGCCAGGGAAAACCAGGTCAAAGTCATTCTTTTTTTTTCAAAATTAGTTTTTTTCAAAGCAACTTTTTTTGTGAATTTAAGTTTTGTTTTTGATCAAAATATGTACTCCGATAGATATCTGAGACTGTTATCTTTCATTTACAGCAATAATACTGAGTGGCTAAGTTTTGTCGCTAATGTGAGTGACACAATATTAATACGATATCTCAATAAATTGCCCAGTGACTTTGGCCTGGTTTTCCCTGCCGAGGTCACAAATATCAACTGCTGTTTTTTTTTCAGAGCAAGAAATTACTTTTTACTGTTTATTTACATGGTCTTTAAGATCCTTTCTATTTGATTTGTAAATGCTTTTATTCACAAACAGTGGCATGCAAAGGTTTGGGCACCCCTGTTAAAATGCCAGGTTTTGTGATTTAAAAAAGGCAGACCAAGACAAACCATTTCAGAACTTATTCCATCTTTAATGTGACCTATAATCTGTACAATTCCATGAAAAACAGACTGAAATCGTTAAGGGTGGAACAAAAAAATATAAAACTTGTATAATGTGGTTACATAAATACGAGCACCTTTAAATTAATACCTTGTTGAAGTGCCCTTTGAATTTATGACAGCATTCAGACTTTATAGGAGTCATGCTATTCCCAGTTCTTGGGAATATCACTGTTGTGCCAAATTTGATCCACTTCTTGAATACCATCTTCACTGTGTTTATGGCATATCTAAATCCTCCTAGAACAGCTTAAATTTATTTGGAGTTAAACAGAATGATTTTAAATAATGGAATGTTTGAATACATTTGAATGTGATTAGTTAATTCTGAACACAGCCACACCACCAGTTAAAAAGGTTGTCTGTATTTATAAAACCACATTATTTTAGGTTTGTTTTGAGCTCTAAACAAGCACAAAAACAGATACAGGTATTGGCACTGTGTCAATTGCAATGAACATGTTTAGCTGCTATCAGGGTCTTGAAAACAGTTTTGGTAGTTGTGTTTGCACTGTTCACACTGGAGTAATGCTGATGGCTCTCAATGTACGCAACCCTGCTTTTGTCCCTGTGAACTAGACTTGCCTCAGTTGTTTGCTGGAGCATAGAGTGTAGGTGCACAGGTAGAGTGCCAGTATAAAATCAACACCTACACTGTTTAGGTTGTTTCCATTGTAAACTATACATTAAATAACTGCACAAGATCCAGAAAAAAGTACTCCAAGCTTTTCATCCCATGTGGATTACTGTAACATTCAGTCAAGATCTATTGTAGCATAAATTAGATTGTATTGTTTGTATTCAATGTAGTGATTGGATTGATACCTTCATACATTATAGACATTTCTTAATCAATAAGATGCTTCCAAATCAGCCCTGACTGTTTCAAGCAAAAGATGATTTGTTTTGTTATGCCAGTGCATTGCTGAGGCTCTGGAGTGAGTCTTCCAGCTAATGTTAGACCTGGTAGGCATAGTGTAATGGGTAACACTGCTGATGCTCATGTGTTAGACTTATAGACTGAAACATTCTTATATACAGTCTATGGTTAGACTGGTGTTTAGTTTCCTGTCAGACGTATTATTCTACACTATTATAGAGTCCTAGGGCAAGACTCCTAGAGTTATGTTCACCTACCTCTGTAACATGATCAAACTGAACTGCTGTGGATAAGAACATCTGCCTAATGTGTGAATGCAATGCTTCATTTTTGTCCTTATTTACTTCAGAACTCTAAACATAATTCAAAAGTGGACATTTGTTTGTAGGTAGAGGAGTGTACACCGGTAGTAGGTGGAGAGCATTTTTTCAGCACTTTTGGTCAACATGTGTTGATGTAAATCATTCCATCCATCATCTTAACCACTTAATTGAGTTCAGCATTCCAGTAAGTATACCTACCCCTTTTCTGGGTGCTGGGCAAGACATTCTGCTGTTTTAAATGTGCTTGGAAATTTTTTTTTTTTTTTGTGACACTTAAAGAGCTTACTAGTTATGTGCAATGTGTAAGGCAAAAGGCCATACTTCATTAAGAGTATTATTACTCTATTATTGTGAGTAAAATAGTTCTCAATTGAAAATCCTTGTGTAGATAATTAGTTAGTACTCACCTTTAACATACTTAATCTAATTTTTGAAGTCAAAGGCAATCATCAGTTCATCAAAATGTAACATATGTTTACCAATCATAAGATTCATTTGTTAGTGAATATTTTGGTGTTCTCATGTTTAACATGGTTGTTTTTGGACTTTTGTGGTATTATATTCATTAGGCTTTTAAATGTATTGGGTCAACAAATTCATATCAAATACAGTATGTCAACTATTAAATAACAATAAACGTTAAACGGAAATGTCATTGACTGTGTTCAGTATGTATATACTAATATATATAATAAATATAATATAATATATATAACTAATTTCAGTAAAGTGAGTGCACTTAACATGTGTTTGGTACAGAATCTTTAGGCTATGCTCCTGCTGGCTTGTGGCCCTGATTCTCTTCACTCTTTCTCTCTTTCTTTCTCTCTTATATCACTGTGCTGATCATTGACCTAAAGCCCTCTTTCAGGTGCATAGCTGCCTCTGAGTCTTTTAGCTTTAACAGCCTGATTTTCATACCCTGCCTTCAGAAACGCACTGAGCCATACATAGGTCATATGGGGAAGTCTTGCGATGGGCAAATGACATTCAAATTCATGCCTCAAAATTTGTTTGCCCTGTAGCCAGTGTTACGTTGATATCAACTCTTTCATGTTTGTAATATGCAAACAGTACAGAAGCTCTCTGTTTTTAGTTTTCCCCTTGTGTGCTGCTCCCTGCTCCTTTATTTGTTTTGTGCAGTATATTACATATCATTTGTCCAGTGTGTGTGTGTGTGTGTAT